>JAVJIF010025501.1:0-105972 GCA_038442645.1 Agave tequilana | reverse complement strand
AAGAGAATAGTCTCCCTCGGGAATGCGCACGAAGTTAATTTGAACTTCAGAAAAGGAAATAATCTCCCTCGTTAATGTAAGAGAGGTTATTCTAACCTCGAAAAAGGACAATCCTTCTCATAACTCGCAAAAAGCAGTTAGCCTCTGGAAAAGGAACGTCGTTCCAGACCAATTTGAAGCGAAGCCGCACAAGGAGACCCAAGCGCGAAGCTACCCCATAAGCGTGAGACTACCTAAAAGAGCGAAGCTACACGAAAGCGGATACAATTCCTCGGCGAACCTATTCCAGCTTGAAAGTGGGGCTAAGGCAAGTTGAACTCAACCTCAAAGGCGATGTTCATACCCACACACCATCAAAGCAGTTCAAAGTATTTCAAAATCTGAACCATTCCATTTCAGATTCACGAAAACTTTAAAGTGGGTCTTGTTGACACTCTAAAAAAGATAAGATTCCTAACTGGCCCTAAACGATGTCTAACTTGTTGACATCTACAAAAAAACAAGTGACAGATAAGCCGACGACCAGTTCTTCACCCATCTCAAAGGGACGAATCAGCAACTTGAACTCTACTGATCCAGTAAGCAGATAGTAAGCCAAAGATCGTCCTAAAAGCCCGTGAGAAGGGCCCAGCAGGTCCAGAGACACTAAGTTAGTTCAACACTTAGTCTCGCACGAACCCATGAGATTAGTCTCGCATGAGAAACCAAGCTTCGCTCGAAGCTCCACGCAGCCGCGCAAAATGTTAACTGGTAGCTTCGCCAAAGTTTTCGCCAGAAGCCCTCCCCCAGCTCCGCAATGAGCTCAACGCAATGACTCCGCTGCGAGTCTTTTATAGTCATTTTGACTGAGCAAATCTCCCGATGAAATCAAATCTCCAGATGAGATCATGTTGATTGAAATCAAATTTGGTAGTTGTTGGCCCAAAGGCCTTCCACTCTAGTTTTGATGATGATTAACTTATGTAGTTATGTGTACTAATTATCTTCTGATTTTAGTTTCAGATCATTAATCAAGATTTTAGTAGGTGATTAGCTTCAACAAGATGGTTTGGAAGCTTTCACATGATGATTCAAGAGCCCGAGCGTCAAAGATCATATCTAGCACTCATTGGAGTCAAGCTCGGTGAATCACAGAGTTTTAGGATCGAGTCGGCTTGGAGATTGCGCTCTACAAGAAGACTTCGGTACCTTAGTCTAGTTTTGTGTTTAAATCCAAATTGTAAAGATTAGAATAGTATGATATGCTCAAGTTCACAACACACACGTTTCATGTTTTGAATATTGTTTTGGTTTATGGTTTAACCGATCTTGGTTTTCATGAACATATATTATATCAAAACAAGTTTACATGGTTTAATGTATATTAGATTTGTTTTCTATATACATGCATGCTCCAACTACTTAGAAAACTTACTTTGATATACCTATTCATGTGTTTTAGGTTTTGTGTTTTTAACAAAACTTATTTTTGGAATTATAGACAAAAACTATGATATATATGTTTCATGTATATTGGATTTCTATCCATATGCATTATGCTTCAATAGTGTTTAAATATCATGTTTTTGTATTTGGATAAGTTTTGGGCAAAATGTTTTTCTATTCAAAATCCAAGTTTTAGAAAATACGGTTTTGGTTTTTGGTAAAAATCATAAGACACAAAATAGTTCAAATTGCATGATATTTGAGTTGTAATTTTTATCACATGTTTATATATCAATGCAAAATGATAAAATATTTATGGGGATTTTTAAGTATTTTACAAGACTTATTAAAATATTTTAACATGTTTTCTGACCCAGTTTTAACCCTGTTCTGTGCCTGACAGGCTAGGTCGGTCGACCGTACGGTCGACCGAACCAGTAGCCGGTCGAACCGAACGGTCGACCGACGTGCACAGCCTTGTGCACGTCTGGCTGGCACTTGCAACGGTCGACCGAGCGGTCGACCGGGTCTGAGAGCAGAGCTCTCTGTTTGTTTCGGTCGACTGGGCGGTCGACCGACATCTGGCAACGGTCAAAATGTGACCGTTGGCCGGTCGACCGGCCGGTTGACCGGTAGGCCATTTTTGGCAGATCTGGCTGCCAACGGCTATATTTTTCTGGGGACTATATATACCCCTTTAATAGCCAGTTTTTCTCCAAGATTTTTTGTGCGAATTTTTCCTTACTCTCTGGTGTTTTCACAGCAATCAAAAGAAGTTTTTGGACTTAAATTGAACAATCTATTTGGTGTTTTTGCTAGGGTTTGGACAATCAAAGAAAAGGGTTTTTTGGGAAAAGATTTTGATTGAACTTCTTCATCTTGATTTCTAGTTTTTCCCAAAGATTTTCTTTGTGATTTTGATTTCCATTCCATTGATTTTCTCCACACTTGAGCTACATCTACTTTCTTATTCTATAGGATCTTTTGTGGGAGAAAGAGATTGTTTGTGGTTGTTTGTTAGACCACCAAGTTGTAAACCCAATCTTTGCTTGGCTTTGTGCCTTTGGGTTGTATCCCTCAAGTTGTGAGGTGATCCTTGTGTTGCTTTGTGCTAATCCCTCAAGTTGTGAGGTGATTGTTTGTTGGTTTGGAGTTGTGCCTCAAGGAGGAGGTTGTGTTTGTAAGGAGAGGAGTTGGGTACTCCTTGTAATTGTTATTGCCCCAAATCCTCGGTGGAGGTTCCCTTTGTGGGAGTCCTTTGTGGACAAGCTAGTGGATTGAAAATCCTTCGTGTGTCAAAGGCGGGGATGTAGAGCTGGGTGCTCGAACCTCGAAACATATCTTGTTGTTTGCGCTTGATCCCTTGACTCTTACTCCTTCTCTCTCTCTTTACTTTGTGCATATATCATATACTTGCTTGGTTGTGTGCATCACTTGTTGGTTGCACTTGAGTGTATTTGCAATTAGTTTTTAAATTCCGCATTTAGTTCATAGATTAGCATTATCACCTATTCACCTCCCCTCTAGGTGATTTTAATTGGTATCAGAGCCTACGCTCCTGATATTTAGGTTTAACCACCTAGGAGTGAGATCTTGGTTTGCTAATCTTCATTTGCATTTGTTCATTTGCACACATATAGTTGCACTCATGGCTAGCCCTCCTTTGTTTGACTTTACTAGACATGATATTTGGATAGCCAAAATGACTAGTCATTTAAAAAGCCTAGGACATCTAGTTTATCAAGCCTCTACTCAAGAATCCCACCTAAATAATAGCAGCATAAAAAGGCAAATGCATTAGCACTTCAAACTCTTAGAGCATCTCTTAATGAATTTCTTTTACCCGTGTTTGCTCATTTTGATTCGCTTTTGCAGTTTGGAGCATATTGACTTCTCCCGAGCTTCCAAGGATTGTCAACAAGTTGAGAAGATCTAGGAGAGACAAGTCCGACGAGCATTGCCTCATGGTCCAAGGGAAAGACTCCCTTGAGGTACAATCAGATTCTCAACTAGATGATAGCTCTACTTCCTATTGCTATGGTTGTTTAGAAGCTCAAACTTTAAATATGGAACTTGCCACAAAGCTTGAAAATTTCTTGGAAAAACACAAACTTTTGAAAGAGGATAATCTTGTTTTGAAAGATGAATTGAAGGATTTGTGCTCAACTTTTGAATCGGTTTTGCAAGAGAAGGAAGAGATTACTAGTGAACGTGACTCACTAAGATCTCAACTAGACCTTGCCCTTAAAGAGATTGATGTTTTGAATAACAAAAATGATTGTGATGATGTTGTGAAAAACAATGAGGTTTTATCTTCTAAATTAGATTTGTTTTAAAAGATAACCTTGTTTTGAAAAATAAATTGATTCCATTACAAAAGAATTGGATGTTGTTTTAAAAGAAATGAATCTTTAAAATTGATATAGATTCTCATGTTTGCCATGCTAGTGTAGCTTCTTCTTCTAGCACACCTATTGCATGCTCCACTTTATCTTCAAGTATTGAAAAAGATATAAATGTTTTGAAGAAAAGTGTTTGAATGTTTGGGCTCCACTTTGAGCCAATGTACTTTAAATCATACACACTTGGAAACCTTGGTTCGTAAGAAACAAGGTCCATCTTTACATGTACACCCATCATCGGCATACACATGCTTCCCACGGTCACCATCATAACACATTGTATGCTCATGCGTACACTTGTACACATTGTGGTCGAAAAGGGCCATCTTGGTAGATTTTGTTATGATCGTATTTATCATGAAAATTTAGCAACTAATCTTGTTTGGGTTAGAAAGGATACTAACCCCCGTGGACCCAAAAGGAAATGGTACCAAAGACCACCTCTATACTCTTTGATGTAGGTGGAAGCTCTCGCATAACGTGAGAGTGTTGGTGCCTTGAAGTGGATGCGTTCCGTGCTTAAAGGAAACATTTTGGATGCATCACTTTCAAGGGGAGTTTGGTGGAGAAGACCACCATTGTTTAGAGAACTAGAGAGGTGCCTTCATCGGTTTTGGTATCTATCTCTAACTCCCGTTTATATTACATGCTTTCATATTATTGTTTATAGCATGTTTTGATGTTTGTTGAATATCATGATTATGCCATGATCATTAGATTAGTGATATACTTGTTAGTTACTTGAGACACCATGTTTTTGTATGGATCTATATTTAGTGTTCTCGCCTTGTTTAAACTAATATGTATGCTCTAGATCTAATGCACATGCATATACATAATGATCATATGGATGTTTATGATGTTTTGTTTTGATACTTCATGTTTGATTAGTATGTTAAATACTATGTTTATTAGACCATTGACATGCATGTATAGCTTATGAGATCACCCATGTTTAGATGGACCCATATGCTGTGTTCTCACCATTGTTTAGCTATTATGTATTTCATAACTCTAATAGCATGTGGATTTACATAATAATCGTGTTTATGTGTATCATAATTTTTGTTTTATGCTCATGTTTTGGATATACGTTTAGATGTTAGTTTTCATGAAAACTAGGATTTATACTTGTACATAGAATGGGCTACTAATAAATCTTTATATATGTTTGTGCTTGAATGCCTATTCGTACCCATTAGATGTGCTAGTATAGTCTAGTTTTGATGATTCATGCATTTTAACCTATATTCCCATTTTGAATATGTTTTTATGATTATGTGTTTTAACTTCATGTATATGTCCATCTTGTCTAAACTATTGATTATACATATACATCCATTGAGCCACGTGCCTTCATGCATATACCTTTGTGGACTCATTGTGTTTAGGATATGTATGTATACTTTAGTTTGTACATGACATACATATGCCTTGAAGTTTAAATCGTTTTGGTAATTTTCATGATTTTCATGTTTTTAGGTAATTTCAATTGAAAAAGAAAATTTAGTTTTTCATGTGTTAATGTTTTTAAGGAATTTCACATGAGCTTAATTGAATATTTTCATGTTAATAGTGTCACATAACACTTGTTCACTCACTTTATTAGTTTACTCATGATTTATTTTCATGAGACTATGATATGGGATTTATGGATTTTGAGTGTTTAGTGATCATGTGATTTACATGTGTTTCATGGAAAATAATTTGTTTTTTTCCTTGCTTGAAGGATTTCGTACTAGTTTAAAAGTTTTTCCTACAACTAGTTCGTATTCTTCACTTTGGTAGAGATTTTCAACCATACTATATTTTCAAATCTATTTTTGAAAACCCCTACCTTCCATGGGTGGTTGGATAGGAGATCATGTTCATATGTGCTTCATAGTGAAAATCATTTTGTTCTTGACCATGATTGGGAGGTATAGGGATATGAGATATACACTTGATCTTATTGTTGTTTCAATTGGTATTATTGATTCTTTCAATTGGTATCAATCTTGACATTTTTGTATACTCATATATTGTTTTTGTGTATGTATGCCTTCAATTCTAATGGTATCAATTTCTATTGGTATCTAATTTTTCATATATATACATGTGTTATTTGTGCTTACTATATCACTATATCCTTAAGCACAAATTTTGTTTATGATAAGCTTGAGTTTCAACCTTGTTTCAATTGATTAGTTTTCAATGGTATCCATATACAAGCTTTATCATAGTTTAGTTGGTATTTCATAAAGGGAGAGAAAAATTTGATTTTATCTTTCAATTGGTATTTAGTTTACTATGGACTTTGCATTCCACTCCCTTACTTTATGATAGAGAATAATAATTTCATTTGGTATCAAGTTTATGTTTAGAAATTCAAATTTGTTATGTTTAATTTCAATTGGTATCAAGATTGTTTATTTACAATTGGTATGTTGTTTGTTTACTTATCAATTGGTATCAAGATTTTTGTTTTTCAATTGGTATAGTTTTCATTTTTAATTGGTATCAATATGCATCTCAGTGACACATTTTTAATTGGTATCATATTTGAATTGACCCCTTATTGACATTGTTTTTGTTTTAGACAAAAAGGGGAAGAACATTTTTTTTTTGTGTGTTTTGACTTACCCTGATTGATTCTTTGTTTTGAACAAAAAGGGAAAAGAATATGTTTTTAATTGTTTTGTTTTTATTGGACCCCTTTGTTGATGATTGACAAAAAGGGGGAGAAGAATTTGAGTTGTATATGCATACTTATGTTTTTGCATATATTATGCATATATTAAGTTTAATTAAGTTTAATTGGTATCTAGAGCATGTTTTGAATATTTCATTGGTATCTAGAGCATATTTTGAATGTTTCATTGGTATCTAGAGCTTTTTATTGTTTATGCATATCTATGCATGTTTCATGTTTAATATTCATTGCATATTTGATTGATTATTTGTTTGTGCATGAGTTAAGGGGGAGCTTCCTTGAAGCTTAACTTTAATCCATGCATATATAACTCCATGAGTTTTGTCATCATCAAAAAGGGGAGATTGTTAGCCCAAAGGCCTTCCACTCTAGTTTGATGATGATTAACTCATGTAGTTATGTGTACTAATTATCTTGTGATTTTAGTTTCAGATCATTAATCAAGATTTTAGTAGGTGATTAGCTTCAACAAGATGGTTTGGAAGCTTTCACATGATGATTCAAGAGCCCGAGCGTCAAAGATCAGACCTAGCACTCATTGGAGTCAAGCTCGGTGAATCACGGAGTTTTAGGATCGAGTCGGCTTGGAGATTGCGCTCTACAAGAAGACTTCGGTACCTTAGTCTAGTTTTGGGTTTAGATCCAAATTGTAAAGATTAGAATAGTATGATATGCTCAAGTTCACAACACACACGTTTCATATTTTGAATATTGGTTTTGGTTTATGGTTTAACCGATCTTGGTTTTCATGAACAGATATTATATCAAAACAAGTTTACATAGTTTAATGTATATTAGATTTGTTCTATATACATGCATGCTCCAACTCTTAGACAAACTTACTTTGATATACCTATTCATGTGTTTTAGGTTTTGTGTTTTAACAAAACTT
Source organism: Agave tequilana (assembly GCA_038442645.1). Lineage (NCBI taxonomy): Eukaryota > Viridiplantae > Streptophyta > Magnoliopsida > Asparagales > Asparagaceae > Agave > Agave tequilana. The sequence goes on along the minus strand of JAVJIF010025501.1, from coordinate 98,561 downwards.
ATTTTTGGAATTATAGACAAAAACTATGATATATATGTTTCATGTATATTGGATTTCTATCCATATGCATTATGCTTCAATAGTGTTTAAATATCATGTTTTTGTATTTGGATAAGTTTTGGGCAAAATGTATTTTCTATTCAAAATCCAAGTTTTAGAAAATACGGTTTTGGTTTTTGGTAAAAATCATAAGACACAAAAATAGTTCAAATGCATGATATTGAGTTGTAATTTTTATTACATGTTTATATATCAATGCAAAATGATAAAACTATTTATGGGGATTTTTAAGTATTTTACAAGACTTATTAAAAATATTTTAACATGTTTTCTGACCCAGTTTTAACCCTGTTCTGTGCCTGACAGGCTAGGTCGGTCGACCGTACGGTCGACCGAACCAGTAGCCGGTCGACCGAACGGTCGACCGACGTGCACAGCCTTGTGCACGTCTGGCTGGCACTTGCAACGGTCGACCGAGCGGTCGACCGGGTCTGAGAGCAGAGCTCTCTGTTTGTTTCGGTCGACCGGGCGGTCGACCGGCATCTGGCAACGGTCAAAATGTGACCGTTGGCCGGTCGACCGGCCGGTCGACCAGTAGGCCATTTTTGGCAGATCTGGCTGCCAACGGCTATATTTTTCTGGGGACTATATATACCCCTTTAATAGCCAGTTTTCTCCAAGATTTTTTGTGCGAATTTTTCCTTACTCTCTGGTGTTTTCACAGCAATCAAAAGAAGTTTTTGGACTTAAATTGAACAATCTATTGGTGTTTTTGCTAGGGTTTGGACAATCAAAGAAAAGGATTTTTGGGAAAAGATTTTGATTGAACTTCTTCATCTTGATTTCTAGTTTTCCCAAAGATTTTCTTTGTGATTTTGATTTCCATTCCATTGATTTTCTCCACACTTGAGCTACATCTACTTTCTTATTCTATAGGATCTTTGTGTGGGAGAAAGAGATTGTTTGTGGTTGTTTATTAGACCACCAAGTTGTAAACCCAATCTTTGCTTGGCTTTGTACCTTTGGGTTGTATCCCTCAAGTTGTGAGGTGATCCTTGTGTTGCTTTGTGCTAATCCCTCAAGTTGTGAGGTGATTGTTTGTTGGCTTGGAGTTGTGCCTCAATGAGGAGGTTGTGTTTGTAAAGAGAGGAGTTGGGTACTCCTTGTAATTGTTATTGCCCCAAATTCTCGGTGGAGGTTCCCTTTGTGGGAGTCCTTTGTGGACAAGCTAGTGGATTGAAAATTCTTCATGTGTCGAAGGCGGGGATGTAGAGCTGGGTGCTCGAACCTCGAAACATATCTTGTTGTTTGCGCTTGATCCCTTGACTCTTACTCCTTCTCTCTCTCTCTCTCTCTTTACTTTGTGCATATTGCTATATCATATACTTGCTTGGTTGTGTGCATCACTTGTTGGTTGCACTTGAGTGTATTTGCAATTAGTTTTTAAATTCTGCATTTAGTTCATAGATTAGCATTATCACCTATTCACCCCCCCTCTAGGTGATTTTAGTAGTTGCGTGCCATGATCTTTTAACTCTCCCAATCAGGTAAGAAGATCATGGGAGATCTCTCAATTAACTAGAGAGGATCAAGGGAGTATCCCTCATTTAGCGGAGCGAATCAAGGAATTAGCGCTATATGCTATCCCTAGCTTCGCAGAAGCTGATTCTAGCCCGCGACAAGGCTATTTTCCAGATACAAAATAGATTGACTCAATCTGTTTCTAAATTTTTAGGGCAATTATATCCCTGTTCTCCCTATAAATAGCCTACCAGAGGTACACAAGAGGAGAGAGGAGAGACGGGCAATGAGAGAGAGGAGATTGGCTCAGAATTCAGAGAATTACTTCTCTAATCCTACAAGGATAAATTCAGGTTGCTAATACCCTAAGATCTTCCTCCCTCTCAAGAAATTTCTGAAATCAGGCGAGAAGGAATTCCCAAGAGGGGCAGTTCGATCATCTGACCGGTCGTATCGTCAAAGGGATAAAGTGATCGCGCGCTGATCAGATTCCTACCGGCACACTTCCCCAGAAATCTCAGAAGAATTCTACCTGTAATTTTCCTTCTAAATTACTTGTAATTTAGCTCCTCGACCCCTTTTTTTTGTAAGTTTTCCCCTTTGTAAAATCAATGGAAAACAAGCTCAGTTTGCTATTGAGAAGGGGGTGATTGAATTAATCAGAAGAAATTGAATTGGGAGAAGTTTGATCAGAATCTTCAGCTGAGGAATATAAAAGAGTTTAACTCTTCTGCAAACTTGCAGAGTTCAAGTTTTTGCCTCAAATCTCTTGAGATTCTATTTGGACAGGAGCTGTTCTATTCCGTCCATAATCTGAAGAGAAGATTCTCAGAAGACACTGACGTCATCATCCGGTTAATAGAAAACAAGAATCACTTTCTACCGCTACATCGAGAACGCAACATTAAACAAAGAGGAGATTTGAGCTTGAATATCTCCTCTCTCTTGTAGTCAGAGTATTGATTATAATCTTTTATTAATTCAAGAATTTTACAATTCATTATTTTCAATTTGTTGACCCGGAATAAGAGATGGCGACTTTACTGAGGACTACTTTCGCTACTGATGAGCAAGTCGTGACGTAAGATGACATCACCTACATGGGAAGAACGGTCGAATCGCTTGTCGTGAAATTTGACCAGGCAAAATATGAAGAGTTCCTCTCTTACGGCTCCAAAAGCCCTAGGGCACGACAGTACCGCAAGGTTTCTTCAGAGATCCGCTCTCGAGTCCCTTCGGAGGCTTCTCCGAATGTGGCCTGTGCAGAGAGCATCATGGCTGGCCAAGCATCTTCAATGTTTTGAGGAGTGAGTGCAACCTTTCGCTGAGTAAGATGGACTTCTTTGTACTCCTTTGTTGTAATACTCAATCTTATTGTATAAGAGAGCATTTTGTATCACTTTCATATTTTTGGATATCAATAAAAATAACACCTTTTTTTTGTCTTCTTATATGTCTTGACTTCCTTTTTTTTTGAAAATCAGATAAGCAGAAGTGATTTCTTTTGATTTGCTAGAAATGTAACATTTTAACTTAGCAAGACAAAGTTTAATAATACATGCATATATATTTAAAGTATTCTCCAAACGGTACATGCATTTTTACTTAGTTTGATATACTTGATATGATTGTGCACCATGTACCAATTCATATATGTAAGAAAAAGTATGAAATTTCAATGTATTGAGCAATTATAAGATGTATGATGAAGATGTCCGTCTGATTGATAGTGCAATGACGCATACCATTTTTCGAGACAAGAAATATCTCTTGAATCTAAATATAGCTAAGGCCAATATCAATATAATTTCATATAATGCAAATTTAATTAAAAAACTCTGGAAGAGCAAATGTAACACTATCTGAAGGAACTAATATTATGTCAAAGATGCATTGTATTATAACAAAACTAGAAGAAATCTGCTCAGTTTTAAAGATATATGTCTTAATTGGCTTTATATTGAAACTAAGAATAATGGGGACACATAACATCTTTGCATTATTTATATTGCCTCATACCAGAATTATGTAGTAGAAAAACTCTCAGCTTTCTCATATGAATTATATTTTATAAAAATAAGGGCAGTAGAATTAAATATCATAATGAACCCGAAGTTCAATGATCTAAAACTATTTATGTATTGACATGACCGACTTAGTTACCCGAGATCAATAATAAATTATTCATTTGCAAAGAATTACAAACAAATTATCCAATGTATTTACTGATAAAAGAAAATAAAAAAAACTCATATACTGGCTGAAAATATTCCAGCTCAAACTGATACCCCTGAATAACAACTTGATAATACTTCAAAAGCATGCCTGAATCATGGTAATCAGTTGGTTCAAAGGATAAAAAACCCCAAAAGAAAAGAAGATGGAAAGGACAAATTTTCAAAAGGTAACATTTAAGAGATAATAACTGATCAGTTTATAATTAATTAATGAAGAAATAGCCCCTGAAGAGGCACATACACATGAAGAAGCGCCCTACATCTAAAAAGATCTCTTTCAATTATATGAGTACACAACATAAAACTGGGATAGAAGAAAATAATTGTTGATAATGCTTTTGCATATGTGATCGCTCTAGATAATGCAATAGATAATGAGGACTTTGAATTGAAAATAGTCGATACAAAAGACAGTTTCCCAAAAAGAGAAAGTTATAAGAATTAAATAAGAAAACTCTAGAAGAGTCCACAAAACAAAGAAGGTAATAGAAATGGCACTCCAGAAGAGTGCATAAAACAAAAGCATGCAATAGAATTAATGGTTCCTGAAGAGATACATGTATCTTAAAATAAGGAGATCAACCAATAATGTATCAACTGAAGATATATGTGATAGAAATAATATTATTATTGATGACATATTTTTCTTCACAGTAGTACTTGAAAATTACCAGAAGTGATGGGGATCATGAACTACAAACCATCAATGAGTGTCGATGTAGATATGATTGGATAAAATGGAAAGAAGCAATACAAGCAGAATTAAATTCTTTAACAAAACATAAAGTATTTGGACCTGTAGTCTAAGCGCCTGAGAATATGAAGTCTGTAGAATACAAATAGGTATTTATTCAAAAAACTAATGAAAATAATGAGATTGTAAGATACATAGCTCGACTTGTAGCACAAGATTTCTTGCAGATACCTAAAATTAATTATGAAGAAACATACTCGCTTGTTATGGATATTATTACTCTTAGCTATTTGATACTTTGAAAGTATCAGAAGGACTAAATATGCGTCATATGGATATAGTTACGACGTAATTTATATGGGTCATTGGATAATGACATATATATGAAGATCCCTGAAGAATTCAAGATTCCTAAAGAATATAGTTCAAGATCTCATAATCTATACTCAATTAAGTTGCAACGAATCTTGTATGGATTAAAACAATTAGGGCGAATGTGATATAATTGTCTTAGTGAATACTTATTAAAAGAGAGAAACGTGAATTATCTCATTTGTCTATGTATATTCATGAGAAAATCAGAGGTTTTTCATAGTAGCAGCATATATTGATGATTTTAAGCTCGTGGGGACTCCTGAAGAGCTTATAAAAACTGTCACTTATTTTGAAAAAGAAGATTGAAATGAAAGATTTTTTTAAAAATAAAATTTTGTCTTGACCTGAATACTGAGCATTTTCGGGAAGGAATTTTTCTTGATCAAAAAATGTACATCGAAAAAATCTTGAAGGATTTTTATAGATAAAACTTATCCATTAATATCTCTGATGATTGGATGATCACTTGATGTGAAAAAACATCATTCCTATCCTCTTGAAGAGGATGAAGAGCTTCTTGGTCCTGAAGTATCATATCTTAGTGCAATTGGTGCTCTTGTATATCTTGAAAATTGTACACGATCAGACATTGCATTTCAGCCAACCTATAAGTAAGATATTGCTCTACCCTAATTCAAAGGCACTAGAATGATGCCAAACACATAACACCGAAGTTCTTCTACACATGAGCTCTATAAAAGAGGCAATATCAATATACAACAAATATGGTCAAGTGATAATCTGGCAAGATTTATTCATAAAAGCATTGCCGTCATTGACATTCAAGAAGCTGATACATAAAATTGGAATGCGCTGCCTCAAAGATGTTATATGACGAAAGTAGAGTTTATCTCATCAGGGGGAGCCTATCATCAGTAGATTTACACATTGTACTCTTTTTCTTTCGTTCAAGTTTTTATCCTACTGGGTTTTTCTTGGCAAGGTTTTAATGAGGCAATGTCACAGCTCACCAGGTGCATATGGATGTGTACTCTTTTTTTCTTAGTCCAGGTTTTGTCCGACTTAGTTTTACTGGCGATTAACGAGGCATATTCATGGAAGGTGAACATCCAAGGGGAAGTGTTGTAATACATAAAATAGTGGATGACCACCGTACCCCTTATATGCTTTCTTATAAATGCATGTTATGAATGCATGAGTTAGTGGGTGACCTCTCCACCTTCTCTCTTGTAAATGCATATTATGAATGCATGAGATAGTGGTGGCCTCTCCATCTTTCTCTTTGTAATCTATGCTTCTGTTGTGCCCCGGTGACAACAACCACTGAGGATCTCCCGAATCTCCCACTCACAGAGAGCAATTCCAATCAGCAAATAACAAACCAGAAAGCACAAAACGCAACAACAACTTTAACGAGGTTCGGCCTCAATGCCTACGTCCTCGGGGCAATCCAGAAGAGAGATTAATTACTTTGAGGAAGATTACAATTGCTAGCAGCCTCTTTGAATGCAAGAGAGCTCTAGCCTTCAGATTCTTCTGATTCTTAACCCTAGAAATAAACAACAGCCTTAAATATACAGATTTCCAAAATAACAGATTTTCACCCGCACCCGACTGTCAGTCGACCGACCTCTTCCCCCGGTCGACCGGTAAATGACGGGGAACCGGGCGGGATTCTCTCCCTAGGGTTTCTCACCCAAAGCACACAGGCTACAAAGCTTAAAAGCAATTTTCATTCATTCCAAAACTGTCCATAACAATACCAGTCTGGGCCTTAAATAGGCCTACATCAACAGAAAGATCCCATTACAACCGATATGGGACTAAAAGAAAACTGCCAAATAAATAAAAATTACAATAAAAGGGAAAAAATAGCTAAATTGACTTTCCCAGCCCTAATCGAACCAAACTGAAAGTGTGCGACGACGCCTCCTGTGTAGAATCGCAATCCTGGAGAGATGTCCCCATCATTCCCTCGGGGTTGGGAAAAACTCGACTCTATCGAACGTGAACCTCCACGGCTTTCATATTGCTCCAGACGATCAGGGTCCAACCGTTGGAGTTCCTCTCGATCAATCCAAGTGTTATCAGAATCAGGTAGTCCTTTCTAACGAACCAAAAATCTGTGGTAACCGCCATCTCTAGTAGAGATAATCTGATCATCAATAATTTCATTAATTTGATCTGCCATATGGGTTGGATGTATTTGGGGAAGAGGAGGTAATAAGGGTCTCTCAGGAGGTGGCACAGGGGAAGGCTCATCCAATAAAGGATTATCAGGGGAAAAATTGGGCCCTTTATAAGCAATCAAATCTTCAATATTAAAAGAGGGACTAATGCCAAAATCCGGTGGGAGATCTACCACATATGCATTTGAATTAATTTTCTTCAAAATTTTGAATGGTCCCGCACTACGTGCGTGCAATTTCTTCACGGTACCCGGAGGATACCGTTCTGGTCAAATCCGAACCATCACGTAGTCTCCTACGTTAAACTCATGTGCTTTCCTGTGCAAATCTGCATAAGCTTTATAGTTTGCATTATTTTTCTGAATTTGATTGCTGATCTCCTTATGCAAGTCATGAATGTGTGATGCAAATGATGCAGCTGACTCAGACATCCTAGTATGATGGGGTACCATGGGAATTAAGTTTATAGGTTGCCTAGGTTGATAACCATGCACTACCTCAAATGGACTCATGCCTATGGTTCTATTGACATAACTATTGTATGCAAACTCAGCAGTAGGTAACACAAGATCCCATGCTCTAAGATTCTCACCCACTAAACATCGTAACAGATTACCAAGACTTCTATTGACTACCTCAGTTTGGCCATCAGTTTGTGGATGGAAGGCCGTAGAAAACTGAAGTTTAGTTCCCATTTTATGCCACAGGGTTTTCCAGAAGTAGCTCGTAAATTTAACATCCCTATCTAAGACAATTGTTTTGGGTAGTCCATGTAGCCTAACAACTTCATCAAAGTAGATTGTAGCAACCCGAGATGCATCCGACGTTTTGGAACATGGCAAGAAGTGAGCCATCTTGGAAAAACGGTCTACAACCACAAGTATGGAATCATGCTTTCTAGCTGTTTTTGGTAAACCTAGCACGAAATCCATACTGACATCTTGCCAAGGACAGTTAGGAACTGGTAGAGGGGTGTAGAGACCAGTATTTTGTTTTCGTTGCTTGGCGAGTTGACATGTACGACATTGACTAACAAGTCTTGCAACATCTCTTTTTAAGCTCGGCCAATAAAAACGATGTTCGACAGCTTCAATTGTTTTATTTCGCCCAACGTATCCAGCAAGTCCCCCTGCGTGTAATTCCCATACCAGAAATTCTCTCAATGAGGTACAAGGGATACACAACAGACGAGAGCGAAACAAATATCCGTCTTGCAGAAGAAACCATCAATCTCATGTGTCAAACTATCCCTTAATACAGTGTATATATTTCCAAAAATCAGGACAGGACTCATAAGTTTCTTTGATCTTCTCGAAACCAACCACTTCTGTACTCATGACAGAAAGTAAAGCGCGACGACGGCTAAGAGCATCAGCGACCCTATTTTCCACCCCGGCCTTATGCTTGAGGACGTAGGTGTAATCTTGAAGGAATTCTACCCACCTACCATGCCTCGAATTCAACTTCTTTTGAGAGTTGAGATACTTAAGGGCTTCATGGTCTGAATAAATGACGAATTCTTGCGGTAACAAGTAATGGCGCCAATCGCAGAGCTTGCACACCGCATAGAACTCCTTATCATAGGTAGAGTACCGTTGCTTAACATCATTTAACTTTTTGCTAAAATAGGCAATGAGATGCTTTTCTTGACTTAAAACATCACCTATCCCAACGCCTGAGGCATCACAAGTAATTTCAAAAACTTTCGTGAAATCTGGGAGCCTCATAACAGGAGCTTCTGTCATTCTCTCTTTGATTTCCCGAAACGCCTTGGCAGCAGCTCTAATCCATTCGAAGTCCTCTTTTTTAAGCAATCGGTAATCGGGGCCATGATCGTACTAAAGTTTCGAATAAAACGTCTGTAGAAAGTGGCTAACCTATGAAAACTTCTCACTTCTCGAATACTGCATGGTTCTGGCCATTCCACGATAGCTTTGATTTTATCGGGATCTGCGGAGACACCTTGTGAAGAAACAACCACTCCTAAGAAAATGACTTGGTCGGTAAGATAGGTACATTTCTTAGGGTTGGCATATAAACTTTCTTTTCTCAAAACGACACAAACTTGCGTGAGGTGGTCCAAATGTTGCTCCTTTGATTTGCTATAAATAAGGATGTCATCAAAATATACGACTACGAACTTTCCGATAAAGGGTCGTAATACTTGTGTCATCACTCTCATGAAAGTGCTTGGAGCATTAGACAAGCCGAAAGGCATGACCATCCACTCATACAGCCCATCCTTCGTTTTAAAGGCTATTTTCCATTCATCTCCCGAGCGAATACGAATTTGATGATAACCACTCTTCAAATCTATTTTTGAAAAGATGGTAGCACCTGTCATCATGTCAAGCATATCATCCAATCTGGGGATTGGAAAACGATGTTTTAACCTCTTTGAATGCAAGAGAGCTCTAGCCTTCAGATTCTTCTGATTCTTAACCCTAGAATTAAACAACATCCTTAAATACACAGATTTCCAAAACAACAGATTTTCACCCGCACCCGACTGTCGGTCGACCGGGCGGTCGACTGACCTCTTCCCCCGGTCGACCGGTCGGTCGCCCGGGTGCCCAACAGAGAGTTGGGCACTTGCACTCAGGTGATGCGGTCGACCGGCGGTCGACCGCTCTCTTCTACCGGTCGACCGGGCGGCCGACCGGGTGCCTAATAGAGAGTTGGGCACTTACAGTCAGGGACTGCGGTCGACCGGTCGGTCGACCGCCTTTTGATTCTGTGCATGCTGTGCATGTCGGTCGACCGGGCCGGTCGACCGACCAGCCTATTTTTTGCTGCTTCTGCTATTTCCTGCTGCTGTTCACTTCGTCTTCATCGTCGACTTCCTCGGCGATCACTCGACGACCCCTCGACGATCCTTATCAACTTCCCCATCAGTAAACTCTCTCTTTCCAACAATTCTCCACCTCGGCGAAGATTTTTTTTTTTCTTTTCTAAAATCTGAGCCGATCTCCAACGAACCCCAGTCCACGATCTCGGCGAAATCGACACACGATCTCGGCAAAATCGACACACGATCTCGGCTTGAAATCTTTGGCTCATCTATTCCTGGAAAACATCGCACATGTCTTCCCTGCACTTCACCTTAGGAGAATTTCCATACCTGCCGATCACCAACCGTGGCTCCCGCTCCGCAACTTCACGACCTCACGAAGACTTCCTTACGAGCCAACACTGACTCTCCACTGACTAGCTCTATCTAGTCTACCTGTCTTCCACTGACGGTTCAACCAAGTCTGCGTAGAGCACACCAAACATCATCGGCTTCAACTGGATGCACATCACTCCTTATGCAAGCTCAACATCTTCTAACCGGAAGATAAACATGTTCATCGAGATCATACCATCTCACCACTACATGAGATCCAACTGGCCACACCACTTCACCTCTACACATGAAGTCTCTTCACCTCTACGTGAAGTCTCTCCATCTCTACGTGAAGCTCCAATAGGCCACAACTCTTCACCTCTACGTGAAGTTCCAAACAGCTTCTCGAGAACCCAAATAGCTTCATAAGAGTTGCATCACCAAATGGCTGCGCCTTTACGGCTGCCTACGTACCTTTGCCCAAAATGATCAAGCCAACCGTAGTTCATTTAAATGAGCTTCATCAAGCTCAAATATTGGTACCTGTATCTGCAGCAGTGAACCTGTCAGACTGAGTCATATGAATCTCTTCCCGACCATTATGGAGAGCAACGGCCTTCAACTTGAGCTTGTCGCGATCACAAGCTTGAGATTCATGCTTCTTTAACCACGAGTGTGGTTTCACCTTGGTTCCTATGGCTGCAAATAACTCGACATCCTCAACAATGTCGTCCATCTGTTCAGCACCTATCATGGTATCACGATCTCCACTCGGTGTCACATCCGATGAAGTCTCTACTGATTCTGAACCAACTGGAGATGATGGAGTAGCATCAACCTCCACCCGCTGCGATCCTCCCTTGGTCTCCGTCCTCTCCACCTGCTGAGAGACGGTGGACTTCAACCCTGAAGTCTCTCCAAAAGTGACATTCCTGCTCATCACGATCTTCTTGTCTTTGGGGTCCCACAACCTGTAGCTGTTCTTCTTGACGCCCAAATAGACAAACCTTTTTGCTCGCGGATTCACCTTGCCATTCTTGGCACTAAAGTAGGCCGAACTTCCAAACTCCCGCAGCACACCATGATCTTGAGCAGCTTTCCCAGACCAAGCTCCCAATGGAGCTTTACCTCCTATCGCAGTCGATCTATTCCATGGCTAGCATACTCAGTCGCCTCAGCCCAAAGCGACTTGTCCAATCCTGCATTAGACAACAACTTCCGAACCTCCTCCAGCAAGGGACGGATTACTTCTTTATCCAACTCATCTGTACCTGTTGTGAAGTGAGTAGCAATACATGTGTTCTGGCCAAACTGTAGGAATTGGTTCATGTCTTTTCCAACATTACCAATAAGAAGCTCCTTTATGTTCCTACCTATCTGCCTCTCCATTCTTCCTCTCCACTTCACCAACACATATAGGGCTTCATCCCTTTGTCTCATTGGATATATCCAAACCTGCCTAGATGCAGAATCAATAAATGAGACAAAGTACCTGTGACCTCCAAGCGATGCCGTCATAGCAGGTCCCATATGCTCACGTGAACACGATCAAGAAGACCTTCATTGTGGTGAGTACTGGTGCTGAATCTCACCTTCTTCTTGTCCAGAACGCTGTGTCCACCTTCTAATTTGCAGGTTGCAGCACCTTCCATGGATTCCTTCTTTGCAGGAGCTTGCAAAGACCTTCCATCTTCGTGTCCGACCTTTCCCTACCAGACCTCCGGACCACCCTTATCTGAAGAACTCGAAGTCTCCACCTGATCTGTCATCATACTACCCTTCAAGTAGTAAAGATTTCCTCGGCGGACGCCCTTCATCATCACCATCAAGCCTCTGATCATCTTGAGAATACCATCTCGAACAGATATCACCATGCCCGATGCTTCCAAAGTGCCAACTGAGATAAGATTCCTTTTGAGCTGAGGTACATACCTCACCTCCTTCAACTCTCGGACTATCCCATCATCCATCTGTTGACACTTAAAAAGACAAGATTCTTATTGGTCCGAACAATGTCTAAATTTATTGACATTTACAAAAGACAAGTGACAGACGAGCTGAAGACCAGTTTTCACCCATCTCCGAGGGACAAGGAAGCAACTTGGACTCCACTGATCCAGCAAGCAGACAGTGAACCCGGATTGTTTCTAAACAGACCTCAGCAGGTCTAAGATGCTACCACTTAGCATCACATGAGCCCAAAGGGATAGCCTCGCTTGAGAGGCTAGGTCCACCCGACTCCGCCTTGAAGCCATTCAAAGCCTCGTCAGGAAGCTAACTCATAGCTTCGCCAAAGGAAGTCAGCTTCGCCCTGAAGCCATACGCAACTGCGCAGAAAGGGTATATGGTAGCCTCGCCACAAGCGATACCTAGCTCCGCCGAAGAGTTTCTTTCGGACTTCGCCAGAAACTGCTTCCAGCTCCGCTGAGAGTTCAAAGCGGGCAGCGCCGCTGCTGGTCAACCTTTGACCAATCAAATCTCCAGATGAGATCAGATCTAATCAGATCAAGATCAAATCCAATTAAGATCAAATCGGAGAACAAATTCGGCAGTTGATTGCCACAATCTCTTGACTCTCTTTAAAACGGGTAAGAGGATCAGGAGAGATCTTTCAATTATATGGAAAGGATCAAAACGGATCAAGAAGGATCAACCGACCTGCCATTTCTAACTTCGCAGAAGCTGATCCTAGCCTCGCAGCAAGGCTACTTTCCAGATTTAAATAGATTCGATTCAATCTGTTTCCATATCTTTAAGGGACGGTTATACCCTTTGCTCTCCCTATAAATAGCCCATCAGGGTACAAGAAAAAAAGAAAAAGAAGAGCCTTTTCTGAGACGACAACGAAGAGGCTGACGAGAGGCCTTTTTCTGAGATGACACGCACAAGAGGACTCCACAAGCAGAGACTTCTTCACGACGCACCGTGCGTTCTTGAATTCAGAGACTCTATAGAGAATTGCTTCTCTAATCAGGGTGCTGATACCCTAATACCTTCTTCTCAAGGAATCTCCGGAACCAGGCGAGAAGGAATTCCTAATTGAAGGCGGTTTTGAGAAGTAACAAGAGAGTTCTACTAACTCTCTGTTCTCTGATTCCCCGAACCAGGCGAGAAGGGAATCTCATCGCTCGCATGGTCAAAGGGACAAAGTGGTCGCGCGCTGACCAGACTCCTATCGGCACACTTCTCCAGAATCTCTGAGGAGATCTACTTGTAATCTTTTTAAGAATACTTGTAATTTAGCTACTCAAACTCTTTTTATTGTAAGTTTTCCCCTTTGCAAATCAATGGAAAACAAGATGGCGACTCCGCTGGGGACAAAATTCTCCACTGCCGAGAATCAAGTGTCGCAATGCAACGAATAGACCTTCAGGTCTAACTCTGAATTCAGAAAAGCCGGTGCAGCCAGAGCCTCTCTGGTTAAATCTTCAAGGAAAGTCTCTACGGAGACAGAAAAGGTTCTCTGCGAACCTACTGCGGTTCTCTAGCGCAACAAGGAAGCACGCCCGCAGTCCAAGTCCTTCACTTTTGAGAACCTGGTGGTTCAGTTCGATCAAGGAAGATTCGAAGAAGTCCTCTCTGGGGGTGGTCTAATGCTTCGAGCACGGAAGCATAGAAACGTCTCCATGACCAAGGTTTCGAAGCAGAAACCAGAAGCAGAATTCTGCCAACACCCTTCAGCCTCGCGTGTGGCCAGTCAGGTTCCCTGCGAACCTATGTCTCCCTTGTCAAAGCAGATGTGGAGGCCAAAGCAGAAGGCTCCGAGTAAAGCCCCAGGCGTAGCTGCGCCAAAACTGCGCCTCTCTCGCGAAGAAAAAGGCAAGATGCCTCTCTGCTCCAGCAATGCTGCCGACTATGAAGTCACGACGGCAATCATACCGTCGCCTGATTCAAGAGCAGCAACGCCTTGTGCCAGCCTCGTTCATATGAGCGAAGCTACTGTACCACAGCGTACTCATCGGGTCCATGACCGCGAAGCTAGAGCCAAAGTGCCATCTAAGGCTAATTGCCTTCGCAGCAGCATAGCGGGTAAAGCACCACAGCGTGCTCCGCTCTCCGATTCATCAAGCGCTAAGCTCGCGCCTTGTGGCGAAGCTAGAACTGAAGCACTATTCAGTACTAATCCCTTCTGCGGGGATAAAAGGAGCAGGACATTGTCCTATATACGATCCAAAAGAGCCTCTGTGTTGGATTGTTTAGGCCCAAGCGGGTCTGATTTGCGGAAATTGTTGACAAATAAACAAACCTCTTCCTCCTATTGTCAACAAGTGGGATGTCAGTCCACTCGGTCCATTGCCGGCTAGCACCAACCTTCGTCACTTCCCCAGGCCGACGATCAGTCTTTGATCGACTGTCGGTACAAGCCCCGATGAAGCATCGCAAAAGGAGCGTCTAGTGAGATCTACCCTCTGCATCCGTCAACATGACCGGAAGAGGATGAGAGTTACGAAGGGGAAGACAAACATCTGACGACATCCCCTACAGCTCCCCAGATCCAGATTACAGCCCAGGCTTAGGCGAAGTCTTGGTGCATGAAGAAGGTGTTTTTCGAAACATCAGATTTAGAGTGGCGATACCCTACAATTATGAACAACCTTCCTCCTCAACGACCCTAGCCTCGCCAGAAGCCCAGGAAATCACTCCAGCCATCGGATGAAGAAGACGAAGACAGTGGGTACGCCTCTTCGGCGACAGTTAGCTCAGTGCGAACAGACAGAGCATCAGTCAATATGGCTGATAACGCTAACGACGACCTTCGTCGGCGCCTGGAAGCTCAGGAGCAAACTTCCAAAACCCAGCAGAGGCCCTGGACAATATTCAACAGATGCTTGCTCGACTCCTCAGCAATCGGAATGACAATGATGCCGGAAGCAATCATGATGAGGAGGAACATTTTAGCAATGAGCAGCCAAAGACGGAGAAATCCAAGGAGGGTTCTTCTTTAGACGCTGAAGTCCTTAAGGGCCTCCAAGCTCAAATTGCATCCCTAGCTCAGAGGGATGATTAAAGAAAGTAGGGGCAGTCCGTCCTTACCCATTGGAGTGGGATTCAGTGCCATACCCACCAAAATTCAAACCACCAACGTTGCATACGTATGATGGTAATAGTTCACCAAATCAGCACATCTACTATTTCCGGTCTCAGACTGGTAATGTTATAAGCAACGACGCCATCATGGCTAGGCTGTTCATTGGCACCCTAAAGGGGGTGGCATTTGACTGGTTCCGAAGTCTCCCTCCGGGCTCTAGTAATTCCTGGATCGACCTGGAAACCCGGTTCCTCTCTCGTTTCTATGAGGACAATACTGATGTGACCATGGACAAGCTCCTCTCTACCATACAGAAGAAGGGTGAATCTGTCCGTGACTACATTGAACGGTTCAGAAACTTATCCTTGATGTGCCCAGCAGGGATGCCACTACCCATGCTCTTACAGACATGTAGGCACAACTTCCTGGACCAAGTAGAAGTTCGCATGGGGGCTGTCAAGGCCCATACTTGGAAAGAATTGGTCGAACAAGCTGAGATAGCTGAAAAGTCGGCTAAAAAGTTCGAACCATCCACCCCTAGAGGCAAATGGGGCATGAACAGTAAAGGACGTAGTGACCTACCGCAGTCTTCTCAAGCCAAAGGGAAAGAGACTATGTCTGTGGAATTGTCCGGGGACGTGCAGTCGAAGGCCAAGAAGAGCGGCTTCAACAATCAGGAGTCTAAGTTCCCCCCAAAACAGTACTCCTTCAGAGACGATCAGGTGGTCACAATATTCCATTTGCTCCACAAAGGGAATAAAATGAAGCTGCCAGATGCTCGGCGTCCCAATGAGATAGGACGCACGAACGATCCCAAATACTGTCTCTACCACAGGATGATTCACCATCCTACCGACAAGTGCTATGTCCTCAAAGACAGAATTCAAGCCTTGGTCGACGCCGGAGTCCTGACGCTAAAGTCAGAGCAGAAGAAAGTCACTGCTAACATGGTGACCCTCGAGTTCGGCAAAACCCCAAAGGTCACAGTTCCTGACGGGACCTATCTAATCCTTGCGCCACGGTTGGAAGTCAAGCATCCTCCAGCTAAAACTCCAAACAATAAGGGTCTTGTTCCCTTAACATTGCAGACAGGGGAAGTCATGTGGATACACCCAGACCTTGTCCAAGACGTACAGCGGGATTCAAAGAAGCCCAATTCAAAGGGCAAATCTTGCAATGTCATCTCCATCCTGCCGGACGACGACAATCTTACGTCAGCTTCCCTCAGCGATTCAGAAGGAGAAAAACATGCTTGCGCGACGCAAGCCGATGCGCCTCAACAGACAGGCACCCGATCTGGAAAATCATACATGAGGCAGTACGAAAAGTCTACTGATGAGATACAACGGCAAACAACGTCAGTACAAATACCAGCGCCTGCTTCCATTCCAACCAAGGGAAAGGAGAAATCTAAGGAAGTCCGGTTCGACCATGTCCTGAAGAAGCCTCCAAGCTAAGGGCTTGACATGCCCTTTCGTTTTGACATATTGGCTCAGCTGGCTAATATCCCGGCTCATATCACAATACACGAGCTCCTTCGTCTCTCAAAAGAGACAAGAGAAGCACTCAGGGCTGCGCTAGCCAATTCAGAATCCTTCCTGACATGCATGCCAGAGATCCCTAACGATGACGCTCAGTCTCCTTGCCCAGAATGTTATCATGACAATCAAAGGTGC
This sequence comes from Agave tequilana, assembly GCA_038442645.1. NCBI lineage: Eukaryota > Viridiplantae > Streptophyta > Magnoliopsida > Asparagales > Asparagaceae > Agave > Agave tequilana. Next base: position 81,773 of record JAVJIF010025501.1, on the reverse strand, counting down.
CCGCTATTACCTTTATGGCGGAAGATATGCTTCTCAAAGACAACAAGCACGACCAACCTCTGTACTACACCGGATATATCGGCTCAACGTGCATTGAAAGAGTACAAGTCGATCCGGGGTCTGCACTCAGCATCATCCCCCAAAGGCTTCTCTACTTCCTCGGCATACCGCTGTATAGGTTGTCCGCAACCACCACTACAATATACGGCTTCAATGCCGGGAGCAGTCACCCACTTGGGAAAATCCGACTCCGTTGCAGAATCGGGAGCCTGAAGTCAGAAGTGACATGCTATGTCATTGACGCTGACACGTCATATAACCTGCTGCTAGGACGATCATGGATCCACGCCAACTGGATCGTTCCCTCTACTCTGCACCAATGCTTCAAATATGTTGAAGATGACGCGACAGTACGAACTGTCTTTGCTGAGAAGCAACCATTCAAAGGGGTGGAAAATTACTTCACTGACGCTCTCCTGTATCAAGAGGCCAGTGGAACACCTGAAGAACCATTGTCGGACGATGATGAAAGTGGCAATGAGGCGGATTCAGAATCCGAAGCAGGCATGCCAGCCATTCTGATTGGTGAACCAATTATAGCATGTCTCAATAATCCCCTATGTAATGCTCCTTCAGAGGATGAAGGTGAATGGGTAATTAATGACAATATTTCTTTTGATTATCCTGCGAGTCTAGGGCTGTTTGAATCCATTTCGGATAGCTCTCTGCACATGCCTTTACATAAGCCAAGTGCGTCCAGTACGCCCATGGAATCCGCAGAAGGAGCCGTTTTGGTGATCCCGCCATCCAAAGAAGGTCAGTTACCGATAATCTTCGGTAGAACCCAACCACGAGGACCCACAGCTACAGATTCAAGTTCAGACTCAGACGCTCCATAATTCTTTCATTACGCGCGGCCAGCGCGCCATATTATGAAGAAAATGGGATACGACCTAAAGCATGGAGAAGGCCTGAATTTTGGAAAAGGAAGGCGCAGTTTGATGCGTAACTTTGTGCCTAAAGGGAAGCCTGCAAATTACTATGATAGCACACGCAGGGGGTTGGGATACGTTACACCCACATCGTCAGCAACGGTTCAATTCAAAGACGATGAACCAATTCCATCACATTCAGCCTCTTCCTCCGAGTGGGACTCAGATGTCAGTGTAGGAGGAATGTTCGAAAATCTCACTGTTAATATGACTTCAAACAGTCAATTCGAGCCCGCAGAAGCTGTTGATGAGGAACCGTGGGCCCAGCATTTAGACCTCCAATGGGAAAAGCGATTCGAGCTGCGCGAGCCATCTACTGAAGACAAGGTGATGCAGGTCAACTTGGGTAGTCAAGACCACCCTAAGCCCATCTTTATAAGTGAAAGCCTATCACTTACAGAAAGGCAAGAATTGATAATACTCATAAAAGAGTATATAGATGTTTTTGCATGGAGCTACGAAGACATGCCCGGACTTGATCCGCAAGTCGCCATGCATCGTCTGAACATCAAACCTGACGTCAAGCCAGTCAAGCAGTAACAACGTCGGTTTCGCCCGAACATTATGGAAGCTATTGAAGCCGAAGTTCACAAGCTCATTGCATGTGGCTTCATCCGGGAGGAACAACATCCAGATTGGGTAGCTAACATCGTCCCCATCCTCAAGAAGAACGGAAAAATACGGATCTGCATCGACTACCGTGATCTCAATACGGCTTGTCCTAAGGACGAATTCCCACTGCCCATCACCGATGTCATGATCGACAACACATGTGGATTCGAAAGGATGTCTTTCATGGACGGCTTTTCAGGGTTCAACCAGATTAAGATGTATCCCGACGATGAAAAGCATACTTCGTTCCGAACACCCTTGGGGGTATACTGCTACACCGTGATGCCCTTCGGGCTAAAGAACGCCGGAGCAACCTATCAGCGGGCAATGAGTACAATCTTCCGCGATCATCTTCGAAAAATGGTAGAATGCTATGTCGACGACATTGCTATCAAAAGCCGCAGCAAGGATGAACATCTCTGCGATTTGAGAACGATGTTCAACATAATACGGACTCATCAGTTGAAAATGAATCCGACAAAATCCTTCTTGGGAGTGTCAAGTGGCAAATTCCTTGGGTTTATTGTTACATCAAAAGGGATTCATCTTGACCCAGACAAAGTCAAAGCCATTCAGAGCATGCATCCACCGAGGAATCTCAAAGAGCTTAGAGGCTTGCAAGGTAGACTGGCTTATATCAGAAGATTCATTGCAAATCTCTCAGACCGCTGTCAGCCGTTCACTCAACTCATGAAAAGGGTGCCTCCTTTATATGGGATCAATCTTGTCAGGAAGTTTATGAAGACATCAAGAGATACCTCACAAAGCCTTCAGTCTTAGTGGCCCCCACATCAGGGAAACCATTCTTGCTTTATGTGAAAGCTATGGACCATTCTCTCGGTGCCCTCCTCGCTCAAAAAGACGACAATGGTCACGAGTAAGCCATTTATTATCTAAGCAGGACTCTGATAGGAGCGGAATCTCGCTACAATCCTATCGAGAAAGAATGTTTAGCTTTTGTCTTTGCCGTTCAAAAGACACGACATTATTTGGTCGGCCAAACCATACATGTCATCTCCAGAGTGAATCCTTTGCGTCTTCTCATGACGAAACCAGGATCATTGAATTCAAGATTGGCTAAATGGGCACTTCTTTTGTCTCAATACGACATGATCTTTACCCCTCAGAAGGCGGTTAAAGGTCAGGCCCTTGCAGAGTTCTTGGCTGCTCATCCAGTTCCGGAGAACTCAAAACTTCACGAAGATATTCCAGATGAAGTCTTCGACTCCAATGTAACCTCAGAGGAGGAAGTGTGGCAGATGTTCTTCGATGGAGCATCGCGAATGGGCCCTAAAGGCAGGATTATTGCCGAAGTGGGGGTTGTGTTTATCTCCCCACAGAATCATGTCCTTCCCAGAGCATTTTCTCTGACAGAATCGTGCTCCAACAATGTAGCAGAATATAATACCCTACTCATTGGTCTTCAGCTCGCCCATGGAATGGGGGTACGCTACCTTGAAGCCTACGACGATTCAAAACTGATCATCAATCAGGTTAAAGGCGAATATGAGGTCCGCCACGAAGACTTGGTGCCTTATTACCATACAGCCATCGAATTGGCTAATCTATTTGAAGGCTTCTACATCGGGCACGTGTCTCGATCTCAAAATACCAAGGCAGACGCTCTTGCTGCATTAGCAACAACACTAGCCTTGCCAGCCGACACCGAGTATCACCTCACAGTGGCAACTCGACATCTTGTATGCTCTAAGCATATGTTAAGAACCCGAGAAGTCTATAATGTCTCCACGGATCTTGAGCCGAGAGATTGGCGATTTCCTCTCATCGACTATGCTTTACATGGTCTGCTGCCAGACGATCCTAAAGAAGCGGCATCTATCAGACGAAAGTCTCTCCGTTTCTACTACGATCCAACTCTAAAGACCCTTTACCGTCGTTCATATGACGGTGTCCTCCTCCGTTGCCTTTCTCATTCAGAGGCACAGGAAGTGCTTAAAGAAGCACACGACGGCATTTGCGGAGCTCATCAGCCAGGTCCAAAGCTGAAAGGCAGGTTGCATAGGCTTGGATATTATTGGCCAAATATGATAGCTGATGCCATCCAATATGCACGAAGGTGTAAAGCGTGTCAAATCCATGCGGACTTCATACACCAGCCTTCGGAGTTGCTCCACCCGACTGTTGCTTCATGGCCATTTGAAGCATGGGGAATAGATGTCGTAGGGCCAATCAGCCCCTCTTCAACAAAAGGTCACCAGTTTATCCTGGCAATAACCGATTACTTTTCAAAGTGGGCAGAAGCTATACCATTGGCTGAAGTCAAAACCTCTAATGTGGTTAATTTCATCAAACACCATGTCATCCATCGATTCGGTGTCCCTAGGCGGATCATCCATGATAATGGTCCCCAATTCATAAGCCAGGTATTCTATCGGTTCTGCGATAAATACCGATTCAGAGTGTGGCTTCAACTGCCTATAATCCTGCTGCTAATGGTTTGGCTGAGGCATTCAACAAAACGATCATCAAGTTACTCAAAAAGTTCGTCTCCTCGAATAAGCGAGATTGGGACGAAAAGCTTGGTGAATGTCTTTGGGCCTACCGGACCACGGTTCGAACACCGACAGGCAATACGCCTTTTTCCTTGGTATATGGGTGCGAAGCAGTCATCCCATTGGAAATCTAGATGCCGTCATTGCGAGTCGCTCTAATGACTAAGATCACATCAGAGAACAATGATCGGTTGCGCCTCCAAGAGCTCGAAGCTCTAGATGAGAAGCGACTACAAGCTCAGCAACACATCGAGCTGTATCAAGCTCGAATCTCAAAAGCCTTCAATAAGAAGGTCAAACGAAGGGTCTTCCAGAAAGGAGACCTGGTTTTAGCCGTCAGACGACCGATGATTATGACGCACAAAAACAAAGGCAAATTTCAGCCCAAATGGGAGGGACCGTTTGTAATAGAAACAGTCTATTCGAACGGAGCATACCGCCTTATGACTTCAGATGGCGATTTACTCATGATGCCGATCAATGGCAAGTTCTTAAAGAAGTATTATCCCTGATTAAGGATCCGTCTTATGATCAAGTTAACATTACACCTCTGATCAAGACCTTCGTGTTCAAAGTACAAACAAAGACAGCCTTTCTCTTCCTCCAAGTGAGATCACACAACCATAAACCAGTAGGAACCTGGCCATACACTGGTTGTCTTAAAGGAGAATCAAGGTTATACATACGTTAACCAGATCATCCAACACCCTTAATGATTAAGGATAGAGGAAAATGTTGGCCTTTAAGCCCAACATAAGTCCTCGACAACTCATCATGCTGAGGGGAATAGCATGGCTAGCCCGACTCAAACGGTAGTTGGTAAAGGCATATCAAACCCGTTGACAGCTGAGGATTTGCTAAAAATCCTAAGGGACCTGTTCCCATTTGATTCCCTCTCCAAAATCACTTACCAATTCTCATCCATAGAATGGTAAGGCCACATATATATTTCGCTGTTACGTTAACATTAAACCTATGACAGTGATTCCCTCGTTTCTCCCTGTGGAAACGAGCTCTCCAAAATCACTTACCAATTCTCATCCATAGAATGGTAAGGCCACATATATATTTCGCTGTTACGTTAACATTAAACCTATGACAGTGATTCCCTCGTTTCTCCCCGTGAAAACGAGCTCTCCAAAATCACTTACCAATTCTCATCCATAGAATGGTAAGACCACATATACATTTCGCTGTTACGTTAACATTAAACCTATGAGTGATTCCCTCGTTTCTCCCCATGAAAACGAGACCTTTTCCCAAACTCCATTACAACTTTGAGCTTGGTGGCGTCTCAATCGGTTATGTCATTGCGACCTCTGAACCAGCAGACAGCCAAGTCTCAACCCTGAGCCTTGTTGACATTTACAAAAGACAGGTCTCGATACTTGTTGACATTTACAAAAGACAAGTATCACCAACCTTGAGGTTGGTGGCGTCTCAATCGGTTATGTCATTGCGACCTCTGAACCAGCAGACAACCAAGTCTCAATTTTGAGCTTGTTGACATTTACAAAAGACAAGTCTCAACCCCGAGCCCTGTTGACATTTACAAAAGACAGGTCTCGATACTTGTTGACATTTATAAAAGACAAGTATCACCAACCTTGAGCTTGGTGGCGTCTCAATCGGTTATGTCATTGCGACCTCTGAACCAGCAGACAACCAAGTCTCAATTTTGAGCTTGTTGACATTTACAAAAGACAAGTCTCAACCCCGAGCCCTGTTGACATTTACAAAAGACAGGTCTCGATACTTGTTGACATTTACAAAAGACAAGTATCATCAACCTTGAGCTTGGTGGCGTCTCAATCGGTTATGTCATTGCGACCTCTGAACTAGCAGACAACCAAGTCTCAATTTTGAGCTTGTTGACATTTACAAAAGACAAGTCTCAACCCCGAGCCCTGTTGACATTTACAAAAGACAGGTCTCGATACTTGTTGACATTTACAAAAGACAAGTATTACTCTTTTAGTCCCATAAGGGTTAATTTTGAGCTTGGTGGCTTCTCAACTAGTTATGTCATCGCGACCTCTGAACTGACAGACAGCCAAGTCTTAGTATTCAATCCAACAAAGACCATGTTCCCAAATGGCTGCAATACAACTTGAAAACGACAACTCAGCAGATAAAACAAGTTGAAGATTCGACAGGGAGTCAAAACAAAATTATTTTTATTGATTCCAAAAAGAAGGGATACATGGAGGCATATACATTACAAGCTACGGGCGTACGTTATAAGATCTGATCCGCTCTTCAAGGGAAGCCAGCCTCGTCCTTCTATCATTAGCAGCCCGGACAAGCGCTTGCGACCTCAGCTCAGCCTCGTTAAAATTCGTCGCCTGGGCCAAACGAGCTTCGACCTCAACCAAGGTTGCCCTCTGAGCTAACTCCTGTCGCGAGAGTTCATCACTCTGAGCCTTAAGCTGCTCAAGCCGCGCAGTCTCTTCAAGACGCACTGGTTCAGCCCTGGATAAGAGAAGATTTGCCTTCCTGATCATCTCCTTGGCCTTCCCAATTTTATCTTCAGCATCGAGAAGAGCACTGGTGGAAGCATCAACGGCATTCCCAACCTCTGCTTGCCTTGTTCCCAAGGATTTCAAGTCAGAAGAAATAGCCTTAGCAACTTCCTGAGCAGCAAGACGAGCTTCATGCATTTGAGTGACAAGATGCGCAAGCTGCTCATTAACCGAAGACTCTAGGTCTGAGCGGCTAAGACGGCGCCATTCCTCTACATCCCTCTCAAATTGATCTACCAGGAGTTCCAAGGCCCTGGTTATACCCTTCAAGGTCCCGAATACTTTCAATACTGCGGGAGAGGACCACCTTTAAAGTTGAGAATGACATAGTCGAACCTTTCAAGACCAGATCGATGGATCGCCCTAAGCCTTTATAAAAGCTATCGACTATGTCACCTATAAAATCATTTTCAATCTCGGCCACTTCTGGTAGGCGGACAGCCTCAGAAAAATCCACCAGCCTGGTTGACACCACTGTGGAAGGAACGGCGGGAACATTGGCTGCAGCAGCATGACAGGTCATCAATGATCTCGGCAGAGTCTTCGTTGAGATCAGTACACTAGCCACCGCTGAGGTAGGACTAGTGACCATCTCCTGAACAGCAGGCTCAATCACCAGCGTTGGGGAAGTAGGGCTTGTGATCACCCTCAGCTCTGCACTTGCCACAACTGACGGCGCCTCACTCGTTGATATAGTTGGGAGTGAGGACGCCTCCGGGACTACCACCCCTTCAACCCCTGTTCCTTTGGCTAGCTCAGGCCGATAAGGGGGGAGATCATCATACAGCGCGTCCAATATAGCAGCCTCTGCCGCGGTCGAAGTGCTCATGTCACCCCTTGACCCCTCGGGAAGATCGTCTGGTTCCCTTGAAGTTGACGCACCCTGAGGCGGAACACCTGCAACAAAATTGTGTTTAGGCAAGACACAATAAATAGTAAAAGCCAAAAGGTCGGAACAATACCAAAGGATGATGTCACCTCAAACATCTTGGCAGCCGCATCAGTCTCCACGGGCTCCATTGGAATGTCCTTTGCGGAGTCAACACGAATGGCCGGCCCGCTTTCGCTTGCCGAATCTTCTGTGGACCACCCAAAAGAGCTTGACGCTACATGACTTCCTTTGAAAGTCCCAGTGCCCGAAGGACCAACGTCAGCTGCATCACCTCCGGATTCTTCCGGGACGACAAAATAGCCAGCCTCAGGACCCTCGTTGTAAGCAAATAGAGGATCATAATGTTCCCCTTGTTCTCCGACGGCCTCAGCTCTCGGGCTCGTCGCCGCCTCAGCTCCTACATCACGAAGCAGATAATAAGCAGTTCGGAACACATAGAAGATATATTACAAAGACGAAGCTGATCTTACCTAAGTCCGGAGCAACTTCACCAGTAATCGGCCCAGCAACCGATGGTTCAACTACCAATGGGACAAGAGGAGGAAGCGTCGTAGATGGTTCGCCCTCTACAACAACCGTAGGAGCTTGGCGACGGGGCTTCTTCACCGACTGCTTCCTACGAGACCCACCTGTCCGTTTGCGCTTAAGAGGAACGTCGGGATCCTCCTCCTCCTCTTCTTCTACATGTCTTGGGGAACTGTCCCCATCACGCCAGAACTAGCTGCAGGAGTCCCGGCACCTGTCTCCGCTTCAAAGCGAGGGCTTTCTGCATCCGAGGCTTCGCTGTCATCCACAACAACGAATTCCTCCATGCCTGGGACGTGAACCCTCTTACCTTCCCTTTTCTCAGAGACCTTTCGCTTCAGCCGCTGAGAAATTAACTTCACACCAGAACTGTTAGCATTAAATCCAAGGGGTGTGGAGTTGGAAGTTGCATACCACTGGCAGAAGCTCAGGGTCATTAGAAGATTGGGAGTCCTCAACGACGTACGCAGCCGCGCCCCAGTACAGCCCACAATGAAGAATTGCCAAGCACGGGCCCCATCAATAAGGCTCCCCAGGAAAGCCAGATTGAGATTTGGGTTGCCCACGTACAGTTGGTCATATCCAAACTGTCGAGCAAACCGACTTGGGACATAAGGCTCCAAGTAGCAGCTACCCCCGCTCCGGTATAATAGATGTGAGGGCCGGATGCTGACCAGCCACTCAAAAACTCCCCGGCTCAGGGACGACTGTGAAAAACACCTAGAGGGGGGGGTGAATAGGTGTAAGTGCTAATCTAAGAAACTTAATGCAAACTAAGTGCGCTAAATGCGGAAGCTAATGCAAATTATGCACAAACTAATACAATACAACAAGTGTAGCCGAATTCCCCTTGCGAGGCTCTGGACTAACTCCCCTTGATTCCCCTTGAAATGGGTTGAGGTGCTATGTGAAGCTCTTGTTGGATGAGTATAAGTTAGGCACACACACACAAGCAATCCAAGCAATGTGCACACACAATCAAGCCAAGCAATAAAGGATATAGCAATATGAAATAGTGCAAGGCAACACAAGCAATATGATATGGCAATATGAGTTATGCTCAACACAAGCAAATATGATATGATGATATGAAGTATGATGCTTTGCACAATATAAATGAGAGAGAGTTAGAGAGACAATGGATCAATACGCAAACACCAAGATTTGTTTCGAGGTTCGAGCACCTTGCTCTACATCCCCGCCTACACCACCGTGTAGGATTTCCACTATCTCAACTCCCACCGAGGGAACCTCTACCGAAGAGGATTTCTTACAACTCTAGGAGTACCAAACTCCTCTCTCAAACAACAACCTCCTCACAACCGAGGGGTTAGGCCCGTAGCCAATACAACAACCAATCCACACACCTCTACCGAAGAGGCTCACAACCAAACTCCACCTCTACCGAAGAGGCTCACAACCAATATCACTCCGATCACCTCTACCGAAGAGGGATACAACAAATGAAGGAGGGTTTACAACAAGTGGTTCCAAAACCACAAACTCTCTTTTTCTTTCTTTTTCCACAAAACAAAGATCCTAATAGTTTAGGATAGAAGATAGCTCAAGTGTGGAATCAAGGTGTTTTTGGAAACAAGCAACAAAGAAAAATCTTTGGGAAAATACTTGCAATATGATAGAATTGAAGATCTAAGCAAAAATCCCAAAAACCTATTTTTCTTTGATTTTCCAAAACCCTAACACAATAAAGATGAGAAGTTTTTGCACTTAAAACTCTTTTGAAAACTCTTTTAAACACTTCAGAAAACTGAAAATTTTTCTCTTAGAAAACTTGGCTAAAATCCCCAAAGAGATGGGGTTTATATAGCCCCTATACAAAACTAGCCGTTAGGCTGAGTTGGCAGTCTGACAGACTGCCGGTCGACCGGCCCGGTCGACCGCCAACGGTCAGAATTATGACCGTTGGGCAACTGCGGTCGACCGGCCCGGTCGACCGAGAAAACCCGAGAGCAGAGCTCTCAACTCGGTCGACCGTCCCGGTCGACCGTGTCTGTGCCTAACAGACGTGCACGTCTGTGCACGTCGGTCGACCGCAACGGTCGACCGTCCCTTGGTGCGGTCGACCGTCCCGGTCGACCGACCAGCCTGTCAGCACAAAACAAGGTCAGAAAATTTTGGAAAAAATATTTATAAAAAACCTTTTATCATTTCTGAAAATTCCATAAAACTTGTTTTATCATTTTATATTAAAACATAAACATGTGATAAAAATTTCAAGACAATATATCAACATATCAATTCATTTTTGAGTCTTGCAAATTTTATCAAAAACAAAACCTTGTATTTTGTCAAACTTGATTTTTCAAGAACATGAATAGGGATATCAAAATAAGTTTGTTTAGCAAGTTTGAAGCATGTATGTATACCTAGAACATATCTAATATACATAGGTATAAAGTAAACTTGTTTTGATCTATTATTCATGAAAACCAAAAACCAAATCATGAAACGTGTGTGTTTTGTGCACTTGAGCATATCAACTAAACTAAGCTTTACAAATATGGATCTAAAACACAAACTCTAAACTAGATACCTAAGTCTTCTTGTCGATCTTCCATCTTCAAGTAGACTTGCTCCAAAACTCCATCCATGGGCTAGGCAAAGTGTGAACTTGAAGCTTTGGCCCTGGAATCACCATGAATAGCTTCTAAACTCCTTGTTGAAGCTAATCACCAACTAATATCCTGTTAATGATCTGAAACTTAGAAACACAAGAATATTAGTAAACATAACTACATGAGTTGATCATCATCAAAACTTAGAGTGGAAGGCCATTGGGCCAACAATCTCCCCCTTTTTGATGATGACAAAACTCATGGAGTTATATATGCATGGATTAAAGATAAGCTTCAAGGAAGCTCCCCCTTAACTCATGCATAGGGATAAAAAATAAATATATGCAATGAATATCAAACATGAAACATGCATATGCATAAACAATAATTGGTTCTAGATATCAAATGGAATATTCAAAACAAAATAAGTTCTAGATACCAATTACAAAGCAAACTCTATAAATCAATTAAACTTAAATCAATTAAACTTACTTGAGATTCTTGAGATTAAAACATAATATATGCATAAACATAAGCATGCATATAAAACTCAAATACTTCTCCCCCTTTTTGTCAATCATCAACAAAGGGGTAAACAATCAAAACCATAGATAAAATGAGGGGTAAAAATCTTTCTCCCCCTTTTTGTCAATCAAAACAATGCAAACAATGTTCTCCCCCTTTTTGTCTAAAACAAAAAAAATCAATAAGGGGTGACTACAAACATGATATCAATTAAAAAATATGTCAATGAAGTATCTTGATACCAATAAATAAGGATCAATATATGTTATATGCTATATACATTCATGAAGAGGAAGACGCTAAGTTAGCTTCCCTACACATATGCATTACATGAAGAAAGGATGACAAGCCCCAATTCACATAACACATATTATGTAATGCATAAGAGGAGATGTGAAGCTCCCCTTACACACGTATATCATATAAAGAAGAGTTGTCAAGCTCCTCAATTTATAATATACTCAACATGAATCTATATGTAAGAGAGATGTTAAGCTCTCCTTGCATATAGGAAATACAAATCAAAACTTTGAATATATTCTTTAAACAACATATGAGATACCAATTGTAATTAAACATAAATCTTGAATTCCTAAAAGATGAATCTTGATACTAAATGTATTCAAAATTTGTTATGTTTAACCAATTGAAAAGATTTTACATAGAGACATTGATACCAATAGTAAGAATTGTTCATTTTAAAAACATATAATTTGATGTTGATATCATATGTTTAAAATAACAACTTTTAATCATAAAGAGTGGGAGTACAAATACCAATTGAAATACAAAATCAAATTTTCTCCCCCTTTACAAACTAAAGTCATGCATAGTCTTGATAACAATTTAAAAGTAATCAATTTAAACAAAATTGAAACTCAAGCACTAGCATAAACACAAACATATATAAGTATGAAAAATAGATACCAATAGAAATTGATATACTTGGAATTTAAAGCATACATACATACAAAACATATATGAGTATGCAAGAAGATCAAAATGATACCAATTGAAAGAGTTCAATGATACCAATTGACATAACAATAAGTTCAAGTGTATACATCATATTCTCTACCACCCAATCATAATTCAAGTTTTAAAGATTTTCAATTTAGGGCATACATGAACATGATCTCCCATCCTACCGCCCTTTGATGGTAGGGGTTTTCAAAGATAGATTTGAAAATGTAGTTTTGTTTGAAAATCACTACCAAAATGAAGAACACCGCAACTAGTTAAATGGAAAACTTGTTAACTAGCACGAAATCCTTCAAGCAAGGAATAAAACAAAAATGAAATTCACATGATAATCATCACTCTAACCAATAAAGCATAACTCATGAGAAACAAAACATGAGCAATAGATATGAGTGTACAAATAATATGTGAAGATCATAATCATGAAAAATATTTCATTAAGCTCAATTATTCCTTAAAACATAATTCCATTAAAAACATGAAAAATCATATAAAACTCCTTATTTAATCTTCAAGGCATATGTATGTCTAATACAAGCTAAAATATACATACATATCCAAAACTCAACGAGTCCACTAAATGTATATTCATGAAGGCACGTGGCTCAAAAAGATGTATATGTATAAGATTAGCTTGAACTAGATAGACATATACTTGAAGTTAAACATAAATACATGAAACATGAAAAACTAAATTTTTCATCACAACAAATTTCATTTCACGGTATATGTATGAATTGTCAAACATGAAGTATACATACATATCCCTAAACACAATTGAGTCCATAAGTAGATTTACATGGAAGGCAAATGACTCAAGAGGTATACATGTATATCTTAATGTTTTGGCAAATAAACATATACATGAAATCAAAACTCATATAAATCCAAAATATGAATACAAGTCTAAAATGTATGGATCATCAAAACTAGACTATACTAGCACATCTAACGGGTACAAATATGCAATCAAGCCCAAACATACATAGATTTATTTGTGGCCCACTATATGTACAAGTATAATTCCTAGTCTTAATGAAAACTAACACTTAAACATGTAATCAAGTCATTGAGCATCAAAACAAACACGAATACCATATTTCTAACTGAAACACATACAAAATTCATCAAAATTCTTTTATTTGAATTTTAAACTACATATACATGCAAATAGGTATAACAAGTATAAATGAACGAATCATCAAAACTAGCTCATGCGTGTACATATAGTGAATACAAATGAGCATGAAGTTCAATTGCATATAAAACAAATGCAACTCACTATTTGTACATGTATAACACAAGTTTTGACAAAATCCACATTTAAACATGTCATAATCACAAGGAGTATCAAAACAAGCTAGAAATCAACATCATAAGAACTAAAACATGATTACTATGTAAATTCACATGCAATAGATTCATGATGTACATTATAGCTAAACAAACGGTGAGAACACTAAATGTGAATCAAATAAGCATGTGTGTCTCAAATACTATACATGTATGTCAAGGATCTAATAAACATGGAATGAACATACTAATCCATAGACAATGAAACATGCTATAAAACATCAAAACATGCTATAAGCAATGAAATGGAAAGCATGTAAACAATAAATGGGAGTAAAGGATTGTTACCAAAATCGAAGAAGCAACTCTCCTTGTCTCCAAAACATGGTGGTCCTCTCCACCAACCTTCCCTTGAAAGTGATGCATCCAATTTGATTTCCTTTAAGTACGGAACGCATCTACTTCAAGGTGTCATCACTCTCACGTCATGTGAGAGCCCACACCTACATTAAACAAAGGAGAGGTGGTCTTTGGTACCCATACTCTTTTGGGTCCATGGGGGTTAGTACCTTCTCTAACCCAAACAAACTTCTTGGCTAAATTTTCAACATGTAAACGATCATAGCAAAATTTAGTAAGATGGCCTTTTCGGCCACAATGTGTACATGTGTACACATGAGCATACTTGTGTTGATGGTGTCCGTGTGAAGCATGTGTATGCCGTGATGGGTGTGCATGCATAAAGGATGGAACTTGTTTCTTTCGAACTAAGGATTCCAACCGTGAGTGGTTCATAGCACATTGGCTCATAGTGGAGCCCAAACAAACAACCTTCTTCTTAAGCAAACAAATATCATCATTAATCTTAGAAGAAGAAGTGTGGCATGCAATAGGTGAAGTGTGTGATACTACCCTAGCATGGCAAACATGTGCATCAATCTTATTTCTCAAAACATCATTTTTCTTTAAACATACATCTAAATCATTTGAAATAGAAAAAATTTTGTTTTTCAAAGCAACATTCTCTTTTAAACAAAATCAATTTTAGAAGACAAATTTTCATTTTTCTTCAAAAGAGTTTCACAATCATTTTTAGACTTTAAAAATTTATTTTCTTTTAAAGCAAGTTCCAATTGAGATCTCAATGAATCCCTTTCATTATAGACCTCAACCTTTTCTTGCAAAACACAATCAAGTCTAGAATGCAAACACTTATTTCTTTTTCAATTTCTAGACTTTTCTTTTTCAAAATCTTATATTTTTCAATTAGTTTTTCACAAACAATAGATAGTTCTTCATTTAAGACATGGGGATCAACATAATCATTTGAAGAACTAGCACAATCATTACTATCTAGGTGGGATTCCGAATGTACCTCAAGGGAGTCATTCCCTTGGACCATGAAGCATTGTGGATCGGATTCTCCACTAGATTCCTCTTCTTGAATTTGAACTTGAAGCTCCGAGGTGGTGGTGGTTGTCAATTTGTTCCACACTGCAAAGGCGGAATCAAAGTTAGAAACACATAAGAGATAGTCTTTAGGAAGAGTGCTTCTAATGGCCTCTAGGGCTTGTGCATTGGCCCCTATATGATTACCATCACCAAGATAACATCTCTTGGTGGCGGCAAGGAAGACATGCAAACCTAGGGTCTTTAGGTACATGGACATCCTATACTTCCAAACATCAATGTTGGAAGGGTCAAAACTAGGTGGGGTCATGAAGTCCATGGTATAAACTAAATATGTGCAAACAATTAAATGCAAATGAGATTAGCAAGCAAATGGATCATTCCTAGGATGTTAAGCCTAAGTATCAGGAGCACTGGCTCGCACTGGCTCTGATACCAATTGAAAAACACCTAAAGGGGGGGTGAATAGGTGTAAGTGCTAATCTAAGAAACTTAATGCAAACTAAGTGCGCTAAATGCGAAAGCTAATGCAAATTATGCACAAACTAATATAATACAACAAGTGTAGCCGAATTCCTCTTGCGAGGCTCTGGACTAACTCCCCTTGATTCCCCTTGAAATGGGTTGAGGTGCTATGTGAAGCTCTTGTTGGATGAGTATAAGTTAGGCACACACACACAAGCAATCCAAGCAATGTGCACACACAATCAAGCCAAGCAATAAAGGATATAGCAATATGAAATAGTGCAAGGCAACACAAGCAATATGATATGGCAATATGAGTTATGCTCAACACAAGCAAATATGATATGATGATATGAAGTATGATGCTTTGCACAATATAAATGAGAGAGAGTTAGAGAGACAATGGATCAATACGCAAACACCAAGATTTGTTTCGAGGTTCGAGCACCTTGCTCTACATCCCCGCCTACACCACCGTGTAGGATTTCCACTATCTCAACTCCCACCGAGGGAACCTCTACCGAAGAGGATTTCTTACAACTCTAGGAGTACCAAACTCCTCTCTCAAACAACAACCTCCTCACAACCGAGGGGTTAGGCCCGTAGCCAATACAACAACCAATCCACACACCTCTACCGAAGAGGCTCACAACCAAACTCCACCTCTACCGAAGAGGCTCACAACCAATACCACTCCGATCACCTCTACCGAAGAGGGATACAACAAATGAAGGAGGGTTTACAACAAGTGGTTCCAAAACCACAAACTCTCTTTTTCTTTCTTTTTCACAAAACAAAGATCCTAATAGTTTAGGATAGAAGATAGCTCAAGTGTGGAATCAAGGTGTTTTTGGAAACAAGCAACAAAGAAAAATCTTTGGGAAAATACTTGCAATATGATAGAATTGAAGATCTAAGCAAAAATCCCAAAAACCTATTTTTCTTTGATTTTCCAAAAACCCTAACACAATAAAGATGAGAAGTTTTTGCACTTAAAACTCTTTTGAAAACTCTTTTAAACACTTTAGAAAACTGAAAATTTTTCTCTTAGAAAACTTGGCTAAAATCCCCAAAGAGATGGGGTTTATATAGCCCCTATACAAAACTAGCCGTTAGGCTGAGTTGGCAGTCTGACAGACTGCCGGTCGACCGGCCCGGTCGACCGCCAACGGTCAGAATTATGACCGTTGGGCAACTGCGGTCGACCGGCCCGGTCGACCGAGAAAACCCGAGAGCAGAGCTCTCAACTCGGTCGACCGTCCCGGTCGACCGTGTCTGTGCCTAACAGACGTGCACGTCTGTGCACGTCGGTCGACCGCAACGGTCGACCGTCCCTTGGTGCGGTCGACCGTCACGGTCGACCGACCAGCCTGTCAGCACAAAACAAGGTCAGAAAATTTTGGGAAAAATATTTTATAAAAACCTTTTATCGTTTCTGAAAATTCCATAAAACTTGTTTTATCATTTTATGTTAAAACATAAACATGTGATAAAAATTTCAAGACAATATATCAACATATCAATTCATTTTTGAGTCTTGCAAATTTTATCAAAAACAAAACCTTGTATTTTGTCAAACTTGATTTTTCAAGAACATGAATAGGGATATCAAAATAAGTTTGTTTAGCAAGTTTGAAGCATGTATGTATATCTAGAACATATCTAATATACATAGGTATAAAGTAAACTTGTTTTGATCTATTATTCATGAAAACCAAAAACCAAATCATGAAACGTGTGTGTTTTGTGCACTTGAGCATATCAACTAAACTAAGCTTTACAAATATGGATCTAAAACACAAACTCTAAACTAGATACCTAAGTCTTCTTGTCGATCTTCCATCTTCAAGTAGACTTGCTCCAAAACTCCATCCATGGGCTAGGCAAAGTGTTAACTTGAAGCTTTGGCCCTGGAATCACCATGAATAGCTTCTAAACTCCTTGTTGAAGCTAATCACCAACTAATATCCTGTTAATGATCTGAAACTTAGAAACACAAGAATATTAGTAAACATAACTACATGAGTTGATCATCATCAAAACTTAGAGTGGAAGGCCATTGGGCCAACAGACTGCCCCTCCCCCGCATCTCTGAACTCTTCCTCATAACCTGCATCCCGAATACGGGGAAAACAGCGGAAGAGACTATAGACGTCATAACGACGTACCAATTTACGGGCCTCAGCCACGTAAGTTTTCTGCCACGAGCGTCCTTCGAATCGACGGAGAAGCGCCGTTCGAACACCTTCAGGAGGGTCCTCTCCAGCTTCAATCAAAGAAGGACAATGCAGGGCGAACCACGCCATTAAATAAGTGTACGGCAGACCTATCCTGGGATTGGGTCCGTCGTGGGACAAAATGGTCCCCTTTCCACGCTTCGTCGTTGGTGGCCTGCAAAAAGCCTCCGTCAATGCACGAAGGCCTCTCTGGATACAGCACACCATGGCCGGAAGAAGTCCCAGAGGACGACCATGAACCAAACGAACAGCGGGCAGCAAAACATTCGGATGAACGACGTCACCCGAAGAGGACGGCACCGCGCACCTCTTCAGCCAGACTGTTAAGAAACCAGCCAGTAGTGCCTTCCGGGACATCGGCCGGCGAGCCTGATGATGGAAACTCCGAAGGACATCACCCTTCTCATAGGGACCATCGTCTTCCTTCACAACTAGATCCCCTTGGAAGTGCTTTTGCATCCGGTCAAAGATGTCTTCATCAGCAACTCCACAGTGAGCCGCTTCAGGAGTATTCTCCATATCCGGGAATAAGTAATCTCCCCAGTTCTTCGAGCTACAGGAGGTTCCCTTACTGACCCCATGCATACTGGAGCAAATGTACAAATGGCACATTAACTCCCTGTAGGTCTCAAACAAAGCAGGCTCCTACTTCTCCAGAAGCGCCAATTCTGCCTCGCACGGGAAGTATTCTTCATATGGAAGAGACCCAAAAGGCAGAGCAGAGACTTCCCACATCTCATGCAAGGCCATACCCAATTCGCCAACAGGGGTGAAGAAAGTCCCTGAAGCTGGGCAATACAATTCAAAGATGGCGTAGAAGCACGCCACGTTCATCTCAATACCGTGACAGGTCGCCTAAACGACCTCATGGAGGTTCAGCCTCTCCAAATCCTCCTCGAAATGAGCGAGGATATATGTAGTTAAATCCCTCCACCATGCCTTCGGAGGGTGAATCCAGCCTGGAGTCCTGAAGTCAGTGGCTGGGTAGTTCCCATTGACCTTGCAGAATTGGTTGCCAAAGGTCAGCGCCACTGCAGGATTTTCTCCCACTGGGATCTCTCGTGACATATTCCCAGGATGTAGACCCATTATGCAACGAGGAGGCCCCGCTCTTGCATAACCAGGAGACTGAAACATCAATTTCCCTATGTGGATAGAGTCAGTACTCTGGCTCACTTCCCACGACATCTTCCGAGCCTGCTTCACGCACTGGAAGGAAGATAAAGATAAATGTCGCTTGTTGGACGGAAGGTAAAACTTCTCACCATCCAACCAGAAAATCCACTGCCCTTCCCCGCCAGTAGTTGGTGGTTAGGATCTGGTGCGGCATCCCCGAACATGAAATCGGGCTTCCTATAAGTTCGACGGTCGATATCTTCAAGGGGAGCTGTAGTCAAAATACTCCTCGTGGTATATTGATCACCACCATGAATAAGCGTGTCTCGGACGAGAGAACTCTGCTCACTAAACAGAGAAGCCTGCCCTTGAAATTGCAGGCTGATATTGCCGTCCAATCTCCTGGTCATCCCAAATAGACTGTTCAAAGGACCAGGAGTGTAGTGTACTGCAGGAACAAAGAAAATCATGATTAGTTCATCAGCCAAGCGAACACAAAGACACAAGTTTCACCAAGACATAACCTCGCCCTTTGAGCGAAGCTAGCTAGGCGATAGCTTCAACAAAGCTTAGCCTCACAGTCAAGTCCGCATTTCGCAGAAAATGTCCAAGTGGTAGCTTCGCCTCGAAAAGCTTAAGCAGAAAGCGGCACAGCCCCAAGGGCTAACTTCGTCAGAAGGACATTATGGTCTAAAGACTATTTTAAGGGCATTAAGGTCCTTTTCAGTCATGTTTGAAAGGACAGCTTCGTACCCTGTTGTTCAACAGGGTGTGAACAGCCTAAGGGATAGCTTCGCCTGGAAGCTTGAAGGAGAACTCTTCAGTTCTTGGATTCTCATTCAAGAAAGCAAGCAAGGAAAATTCAGGGAACTGAATTCCCTAAGAATAATAGATCACAATTGATCATTATTGGGTTCATCCAGAGATAGCCAGACATCGGCTTTCAAAGAGACGACAGTCTCTAATCGAAAGGAAAAGTTCCCTACCGGCGATTGGTCGTTCGATGATCGGAGGAGGAGAAGGACCCTCCGTTGCAGAAGTTGCCACTTCTTTTCCCGCTCGTCTCTTGGGCGCCATTGAAGAACTGTGAAAGTTCTTAAACTCTTGAATGAAGAGGAAAGAAGAAGAAGAAAAAGAGTCAAAGTCCTCTGAAATTTCTTTTAAAGAGAAGTGATCCATTCTCTCTCAGTCCGATCGGACTTTTATAGGCCAATGAGTTCCTAAAACGACGCCTCGTAAACAGTATAGGCTGTCGTTTCGAATTAATTTGAAACGGCGCCTAAAGCGCCTTCCCGAAAAGCGCTGATTCAGCCACTAAGGGTTAACTTCGCCATAAGTCAGATGCAGACTTCGCATAAAAGGATTGCCTTAGCTTCGCTGAAGGCGTAGACCAAACTTTGCAGATATGCTAGCTTCGCTGGAAGCTTGTTCTTGTCTTAATCCTATCTTTAACCTCGCATGAAGTTTACCTCTGATAGCCAAATTCAGGACGAAGGCGAGGCGGAAATCAAATGAGCAGAAAATGAACTTTCATTGATTTAAAAAGAAAGGTACATTGATATTACATCAAGGTTGTGTTTCGTACAACAGATTCAGTTGCTCAGCAGGATCATTTGCGCAAAGGGCATACAAGTGGTTTTATCTGCTTCCAAGCCAGACCAACTGGACACGAAAGGCCTTCTTCCTGCACAAGGCCGTAACCCTTCGCATGATGGCAGATTTTGCCACCATAGAGCTGGATATTCCATAATTAAAATTGGCAAAGGACTGATCACCACCAGCGGATTGGACCTTCTATGATGAAAATGGACAATGGGAAGGTCAGTGATCTCACAGGTGACGTCCGCTTTCCCGAAGTGGATCATCTCAGATAAGCAGCTACCAGCCTCGCCTCAAAAGGAATCATCCCGGATAAGTGACTGCCAACAGCCTCTTGGACACACATCAGCTGCCCCAGTTTGTTCCTCCTGCTTAAAAGTAAAGCTTCAACTGGGGAATCATAAGGCAACTTTTTGATCTCTTTCATCAAGTCACAAGATTGGCGAACATAGCTCACTGCAATGCAAATCAGAACAGATTAGCAATTAAACATGGGGGAAGCTGCAAAAACATTAAGTCAGATTCTTTGAGGCGAAACAATCCGGTTTCAGTTAAAGCAGAGGATAAGCCTCGCTTGCACAACAATGATGGGCTAGCTCAGCAAACGCCAAGTCCTAGCCTCGCCTATATGGCTAAGCCAGACTGATCCTGTGGGACACAGTCTTAGCCCCACCTATATGGCAAGACTGGCTCAACCTTGAAGAAACTAAGTCCCAAGTTCTGCCTGTGCAGCGGACTTAACATGCAGTGATCTTTCTCTGATCAAGTCAAGATGATAGCTTCGCTGGGAAGCTATGCTGAAATCCTTCTCCGCAGATCAGTTAAATGGAGAACAAGGGAAGTTAATCCCTGAAGCAGCTGATTACAGCTAAAGCTAAATTAAGGGAGATGAATTCCCTAAAATTGGTGAAGTCGTTGAATGATCAAGACTTACCGGTCCTTGGCCGGATAATGACCAGAGTGGGCATTCCCACTAATTCAGAGATCTGAGTATCTCTCTCAACCAAGAGAAGAGGAGAAGAGCAGATCACTTCTCTTCAGAGGACCTCAGGTGTCCTATTTATAGGCCCCATGGCCTGAGCGCTGTCGCCTCAAGCGTGGAAGCACTAGCGCATTTAAGGCATTTATTGCGCCTTGACCAAAGGGACGGTTTCCCTCGGAACCGTGCAAAGGAAGAAACGTCTCCCTCATAAAGGCACTCATGGTGCCTTGAAGAAAGGGAATATCCTCCCTTGGAAATGCACAAGGGGAGAACATCTCCCTCGATCAGTGCGAGAGAAGAAGTAATCCTTCTCGTAACCGGCCCACGGCAGTTGGCCTTGGGAAAGCAACAGATGTTCCAGAGCGAACCTACCCAGCCGCGAAGCTACCCAGACGCAAGTCTATATGATTCCTCGGCGAATCTACATCCTAAAGCAGGATTCAAAGCGAAGCTGAACTCAACCATCATGGCGACGTTCATACTCCACACACCACCAATCAAAGCAGTTCAAAGTATTTCAAAGTCTGAGCCATCGCAAACTTTCGAAAACTTTGAAGGGGGTCTTGTTGACACTTAAAAAAGACAAGATTCTTATTGGTCCGAACAATGTCTAAACTTGTTGACATTTACAAAAGACAAGTGACAGACGAGCTGAAGACCAGTTTTCACCCATCTTTGAGGGACAAGGAAGCAACTTGGACTCCACTGATCCAGCAAGCAGACAGTGAACCCGGATTATTTCTAAACAGACCTCAGCAGGTCTAAGATGCTACCACTTAGCATCACATGAGCCCAAAGGGATAGCCTCGCTTGAGAGGCTAGGTCCACCCGACTCCGCCTTGAAGCCATTCAAAGCCTCGTCAGGAAGCTAACTCATAGCTTCGCCAAAGGAAGTTAGCTTCGCCCTGAAGCCATACGCAACTGCACAGAAAGGGTATATGGTAGCCTCGCCACAAGCGATACCTAGCTCCGCCGAAGAGTTTCTTTCGGACTTTGCCAGAAACTGCTTCCAGCTCCGCTGAGAGTTCAAAGCGGGCAGTGCTGCTGCTGGTCAACCTTTGACCAATCAAATCTCCAGATGAGATCAGATCTAATCAGATCAAGATCAAATCCAATTAAGAACAAATCGGAGAACAAATTCGGCAGTTGATTGCCACAATCTCTTGACTCTCTTTAAAACGAGTAAGAGGATCAGGAGAGATCTTTCAATTATATGGAAAGGATCAAAACGGATCAAGAAGGATCAACCGACCTGCCATTTCTAGCTTCGCAGAAGCTGATCCTAGCCTCGCAGCAAGGCTACTTTCCAGATTTAAACAGATTCGATTCAATCTATTTCCATATCTTTAAGGGACGGTTATACCCTTTGCTCTCCCTATAAATAGCCCATCAGGGGTACAAGAAAAAAAAGAAAAAGAAGAGCCTTTTCTGAGACGACAACGAAGAGGCTGACGAGAGGCCTTTTTCTGAGACGACACGCACAAGAGGACTCCACAAGCAGAGACTTCTTCACGACGCACCGTGCGTTCTTGAATTCAGAGACTCTATAGAGAATTGCTTCTCTAATCAGGGTGTTGATACCCTAATACCTTCTTCTCAAGGAATCTCCGGAACTAGGCGAGAAGGAATTCCTAATTGAAGGCGGTTTTGAGAAGTAACAAGAGAGTTCTACCAACTCTCTATTCTCTGATTCCCCGAACCAGGCGAGAAGGGAATCTCATCGCTCGCATCGTCAAAGGGACAAAGTGGTCGCGCGCTGACCAGACTCCTATCGACACACTTTTCCAGAATCTCTGAGGAGATCTACTTGTAATCTTTTTAAGAATACTTGTAATTTAGCTCCTCAAACTCTTTTTATTGTAAGTTTTCCCCTTTGCAAATCAATGAAAAACACCATCTTGATACGGACTGTACCCATCCCTTTTATATTACACGGATGGTCATCCCCCATGACCATGTAACATCCATCCAGCTTCTCAAAGTTCGAAAATCAGGCCCTGTTCGGGCACACATGATAGATAGCTCCGCTGTCCAAGATCCACTCAGCACTATCTGAGTTACATCCAGTAGGGGTAGTAACTGAGAGAGAGAACACCGATGAGTCATCATCCCATCCATCCGCCTGTGCGAAATTCGCATCGGTACTTGACTCCACCTTCTTACCTTTGGCCTTC
Source organism: Agave tequilana (assembly GCA_038442645.1). Taxonomy (NCBI): domain Eukaryota; kingdom Viridiplantae; phylum Streptophyta; class Magnoliopsida; order Asparagales; family Asparagaceae; genus Agave; species Agave tequilana. The sequence continues at coordinate 58,359 of JAVJIF010025501.1, read as the reverse complement.
GGGCATTCTGCTTTCCAGTGTCCTAGTTCCTTGCATAAGGCACACTGATACCTCTTCAGATTTTTGAAGCCTGATCTGGACTTCGATCTTCCTCTAACCTCCTTGCCCTTCCTTGATGAACTTCTACCTCTTACTTCCAGTGCCTCCGCCGATGAGCTTGACTGAGAAGGATGTCTCTCCTTTCTTCTCGTCTCATAACTTGTCAGTGCAGATGACACCTCATGGTAGTCCAAAGTCTGCCTACCATTGATAAACGTCATAGTGAATGTCTCATACTCCTCTGGTGGGAGTGAGTTCAGAAGAATGACCGACTTGTCTTCCTCTTCTACCACGACATCCAAGTTTATCAAATCTGTAAGAAGCTTGGTATATCGGTTGATGTGCTCATTCACTGTGCTCCCCTTCTTCATCCGAAACTGGTACAGCTTACTCTTAAGCTGCAAACTGGACTCAACACTCTTCGTGAGGTATTTCTTCTCAAGGGTATCCCACAGATGCTTCGCCGACGTCTCATGTTGTGCAAGATATTTTATGTCTTGCGACAAGCATGAACGTATCAACCCATATGCCGACCTGTTCATCTTTGCCCACTCTTCATCAGTGGTCGTGCTCTTCTTCTTTTCCAAAAGGAGTGTATCTTCGAGGTTCGATGCATTCAGTGCATCCATAACCTCACATCTCCACATTCTGAAGTTATTTGTACCATTGAACTTTACCACGTCGATCCTCGGGTGAGGATGCATGGTCTTAACTGACGCAATTTCTTCTGCCTTTGAGATTTCTTGATCCTCTAACTATGCGGAAAAAATCAACCAACTGAAATAGATCTCTACTAAGATAAAAATTGGATTTTTACCTTTCCCTTGAAACCCTAGATCGAGTTTCACTCCTGATCTACTCCAGTACAGATTCCACGAGCCCTTCTAGCGTCCTCCTGAGATCGACACACGATCCCACGAATACCAATACCTCTGATCTGAGATCGACACACGATCTCCACCGAATCAGATCTCGAGCCCTCCGAATCTTCAGAAATCCCAAGCGAAACCTGGAGCTCTGATACCACTTGTTGTGCCCCGGTGACAACAACCACTGAGGATCTCCCGAATCTCCCACTCACAGAGAGCAATTCCAATCAGCACAAATAACAAACCAGAGGAAGCACAAAACGCAAACAACAACTTTAACGAGGTTCGGCCTCAATGCCTACGTCCTCGGGGCAATCCAGAAGAGAGATTAATTACTTTGAGGAAGATTACAATTGCTAGCAGCCTCTTTGAATGCAAGAGAGCTCTAGCCTTCAGATTCTTCTGATTCTTAACCCTAGAATTAAACAACAGCCTTAAATACACAGATTTTCAAAACAGCAGATTTTCACCCGCACCCGACTGTCGGTCGACCGGGCAGTCGACCGACCTCTTCCCCCGGTCGACCGGTCGGTCGCCCGGGTGCCCAACAGAGAGTTGGGCACTTGCAGTCAGGTGATGCGGTCGACCGGGCAGTCGACCGCTCTCTTCTACCGGTCGACCGGCGACCGACCGGGTGCCCAACAGAGAGTTGGGCACTTACAGTCAGGGACTGCGGTCGACCGGTCGGTCGACCGCCTTCTGATTCTGTGCACGCTGTGCATGTCGGTCGACCGGGCCGGTCGACCGGGCCGTCGACCGACCAGCCTGTTTTCTGCTGTTTCTGCTATTTCCTGCTGCTGTTCACTTCGTCTTCGTCGTCGACTTCCTCGGCGATCACTCGACGACCCCTCGACGATCCTTATCAACTTCCCCATCAGTAAACTCTCTCTTTCCAACAGCTTCTACATGCTTATAAATAGAGGCCACAAAGAAGAATGAATACACACAAGTTTGAGAACAATATATCTTGGCCTTTTCCTTTCATTCCTCTAAAATATCTTTTAGTTTCATAATAATAATTATTATTAATTAAATAGTATATCGTTGCTGTTGGTGAGAAACCAATCAATCGATCAGGAGAAAGATGAGGAGGGATTGACACTGCTCTTTTTCTTGTGGATGAAAATAGGCAGATATAATGACAAAATTTCTATATGAGTCACAAGAGAAAATCTCCCTTCGGTCAGTTTTGATTAAAAAAATCGACGGGCCAACTTTCTATTAACAGAGTCCGGTGGGCAACGGTGGAAGTTGATGGAAGGTACGAGAGCGAAAGAGGCGATGGAAATGGAAGAATCTCAAGCCGAATTATCAACCACCGGCCCTCGCGATCTCAGTACGTTAGCTGTTAATTTTTTTTCCCGTTTTCCTTTGCTTATTTTTTGTTCTACTGATATTAAATCAAGTTGTGTGATAAAATTACACTCTTTGATGTCTCTTTAGATCGCAATCTTTCTGGGTTTTCTTTGGAATTACTTGTATAAATCAAGTAAAGAACAGCTACTCAAGGTTTCATTTCTTACCCCCCAAGGCGCATAAATGCCCTCGAATCATCGTCTCTTATAAGAAGAAGATAAATTGGAGATATCATTTCCTAAAGAAGTATCTTTCTAGTCAAAGATTAAGAATTTAAATGTATGCTTGTTTTTTCAGTTAGATGGTAAAATATTATTAAGAGACTGAATTTTGGAGGCGAAGCATGCGCAAGTGCGTTGTGTTAGTGGCATTTGTTCTTCAATCTCTGTTCCATAATCCTTACAAAACTACAACTTGGTCCGTTGTTTACCAACTTATTGATACAGATGCTTCCACACACTTTGATCACATGTCGTGTCATTGCACTCTCGTTGGTCTTGTTAGTTTGTTCAGAGTTATACTTGTGCTTCTGACTAGATCTCTTTCCCCTTTGGCTCGAGTGATTACATGTAGTGTAAGGAGAGAAGAGATAAAAACTTGATGGTAGAGTTTTTTTTTAACTCATCGAAAAAAATAGTGCAGATATTGGAGTTCAAAGGAACGAGAACGCGGTTCATATGCAGGCTAAAACAGAAGGTCGGCCGACTGCCTGGTCGACCGGCATGCACAACGTGCACATGAGCAGCTCGCTCGACCGTCCGATCGACCATAACAGGGAGCAATCAACCGGAGCGGTCGATCGACTGGCATGCATGAAGTTTCTGTTGGCAATGGTCGACTGACCGGTCGACCGAGGAAAAGGGTCAGTCGGCCGCCCCGGTCGACTGACAGGCAAATCTGCTTCTCCTGTTGGGATTCGGAGCTTGTTTCTGAAAAGGAGTCAAATCCATTTATGGTTTCTTAAAACTTCAGGACTATTTGACTATAAATAAAGAGGTAGAGCCCTCATAAATTGTAAGCAAGGAATAACTTGTAATTGATTATTGAATCAATAAGATCTCTCTCTCCCTTGCCCCGAGGACGTAGTTAAATTGCCGAACCTCATTAAATATTGTGTTTGGCTTTCTCTCGTGTTTATTTGTTCTTGTCTTTTGGGTACTTCTCTGGTGCATCTCTCTTTATTGGTTGAGTTCCTCATTAGTTGTTGCCAGGCGCGCACAACAAATGGTATCAGAGTATCTCAGATTCTTCGTGGAATCGTGTATCGATTCCAAGAGCATTGGTGGCTGTTTGGCAGAGATCATGTTTCGATCTCGGAGCAACGTTGGGACTGTTTGTGGGATCGTGTGTCGATCTCAGAACAACGTTTGGATTGCTCAAGGAATTAAATTTGGTGGAGTAGATTGTTTAGGAAACACTCCTAAGGTTTTACTTTGAGGTAAAGATCTGATCTTTATCTAGTTTTTTGATCTAACTCCGTTTATTTTCAGCAATTTTTTGAGGATTTTATTGAGAAGATGGCTGGAGATAGTACATCTACGATGAAATCCATGAAACCATAACCATTGAAGATTGATATGGTGGAGTTTGATGATAATAACAACTTTGGGATGTGGAGATGTGAGGTGATGAATGCATTGACGACATCAAACCGTGAAGACACTCTACAGTTGGAGAAAAAGCCCGAAGCTACTTTTGAATATGATTGGGTCAAGATGAATCGAACAACATATAGTCTGATAAGATCTTGTTTGACACAATACATCAAGTATTATGTGTTACATGAAACATCTGCAAGGCAGTTGTGAGAGATTCTGAAGAAGAAATATCTGACAAAAAGTATCGAGTCACGGTTGTAATTGAAGAGGAAGCTTTATCGCTTTCAGATCAAGAGAGGACTCTCCATTGATGAATACATGAACAATTGCACCAAACTTCTGATAGACTTAGTTAATGTGGATGTCAAGATCGATAAAGAGAATAAGGCGGTGATTCTACTGAATTTTCTTCCTGATGAAGAGTATGAAACCTTTACCCTAACATTGATCAGTGGAAGGCAAACACTTAACTACAATAAAGTATCAGCTGCTCTTGTAAATTATGAAGTAAGGAGGCAAGATAGTGTAACGCCCCAATCCTGCGAGTACGGAGATGCTACTGTGACGTATATACGTAGGTCAGGATACCCTCATATATATACGCTAAGCATCAGTACATATAAGAATCTGAGTATGAAAGTACATGGTGCTTTATACATTCCAATATATGAGTACAATTACAAAGTTATCACAAGACGTGATACAATATTACAAGAATATTATATTATCAATAGGCGCAATTGCAAGAATACAAAGAGATATACTATGATGAATAGTACAAAATGCCTTCACGAGTTACAAAAGGAAAACTCGAGGGATGAGTAGGGGGGCTGAAAGGATAGGGTTCTGGTCCGCTGATCCACTATGCTTCTGCTGCGCCATTCTGATCATCAGGATGTTCATCACAGTCTAAGCTCTAGGATTTAGACATGCAGATCCATGGGAGTCAAAAACTCCCCAACGAGTGGTGTGATGAATGCCAAGTGGCGTGCAAGAAAAAGCACACGTGTATCGATAAATCCGAATCAAAAGTATGCATTGAAAATTGTGTCGTGAGCATACACACCCGAAAATGAAAGAGGCCTCTGTGACACTCTAAAAGACAAATTCTCATACATCTCTTAACCAGTCTGAACGATGTATAACTTGTCGACATTTACAAAAGACAGGTCGTAGACAAGTTGACGACCAGTTTCTGCCCATCCCCGAAGGACAAATCAGCAACTTGAACTCTACTGTTCCAGTGAAGCAGACAGTAAGCCAATGTTGCCTTTGAAGAGACCTGATAAGATGCAAAGTTAGCTCAACACTTAGCCTCGCATGAGTCCAAGGGGATAGCCACGCCTGAGAAGCTAAGTTTGTCTAGTTTTGCCTTGAAGCTCTTCATAGTTTCATAGAAAGCTAACTTACAGTTTTGTTTGAAGCTAACTCTAGCTTCGCCTGAAGCTTCTTGACAGCTTACATGAAGCTCTTCATAGCTCCACAGAGAGTTAACTTACAGTTTCACCTGAAGCTAATTTTAGCTTCACCTAGAGCTTTCTTGATAGCTTCGCATGAAGCTTTTTATAGCTCTACAAAGAGCTAACTTACAGTTTCGCTTGAAGCTAAATCTAGCTTCGCCATAGGCTAATTCTAGCTTCACCTGAAGCTCTACACAGCCATGCAGAAGGCCAACTCCTATCTTCGCCTGAAGCTTAATATAGTTTTGCTGAGAGCTTCCTTCTACCTTTGCCTGAAGCTTGGCATAACTCCGCTGAAAGAGTTAAAATGCTTAGCTTTGTCAACTGGCTAGCCTCCCCTGGGGAGGCTAGCCTTGTATGAGGAGGTTAGCCTCACCTCCACTGGCTAGTATCGCCTGAGGAGGCTAGCCTCGCCTCAACTGGCTAGCCTCGCCTGAGGAGAGTAACCGCCTCACTAAGTTAGTGGGATGAGTTAATGGGTAGTTACACCCATGATCCCTCATTAAGAGGAGACAATCAAGGGAATCATAACTCGCTATTGAGCCTATAAATAGCCACTAGTAGGTTAAGCTCGGGGTCTTGAAGAAATTTAAGTCAAAGAGGCTATTTGAAGCGCATAAGCTTCCTTGGTGGCTTTAAAGCTTAATATCACTAGAGATCTACTCTCTCGCTTTCAAGAGTTCAGAGAATCACTTTTCTAATCCTACAAGAATAAATTCAAGATGTTAATATCCTAAGGCCTTCCTCCCTTTCAAGGAATCTCCGGAATCAGGTGAGAAGAAATTCTCAGGCAATAGCATTCGAAGATCGATCGCATCGTCAACGGGACAAATTGGTCGCGCGCTGATCAGACTCCCACTGACACACTTTCACAAAAATCTCAGAGGAGATCTACTTGTAATTTTCTTTTTTCTTTAAAGAAATACTTATAATTTTCCTTCTCAATATTTTATAAGTATTCCCTTTGTTAAATTTTCAATAGAAAATAAGATGGCGACTCCGCTGGGGAATGCATTCTCCACTGCTGAGAATCAAGTGTTACAATGTGACAATCAGACCCTCGAGTCTGTTGCTAAGACGCTGATCATTCACATTGACCAAGAGTGGTTTGAACAACTTCTCTATGGGATAGCACAAGCCCCATGCATGTGCACAAGCAGAGGAAGGTCAGTGTAGCCTGAGCCCCTCTGACAACCTTTTGGAAGCAAGTCTCTGTTGAGACAAATAAGGCTCTCTATAAGCCTATTACAGTCTCAGGCGAAACTGAACAGACTCTATACGAGTCTAGCACAGTCTCAGCAGAGGCTAACATAGCCTCGTGCCAACATGTTTACACTATGTGCGAAGCTATAAAGGTTCCTCGTGAACCCAAAGTAGCCTCTGTTAAGGCTATATGGATTGCAAAATCTGTAGTCTCATGTTAGGTTAGAGATAGATCTCTTGATTTAGCTTTCTGCGAAACTAAAATAGTCTCTGACTGCAAGACTATTTCAGCTCTTCATAGAGCTAAGCGCCGCCTGTCCCGCGAGACTCAGGCTAAAGCACTTTGTGCTAACAGTGAGGCTACCGCAGGCCCGCTTACATCATCAACACTATTGGGCAGTGCTAGGCTTGCCTGTAGCGGCAAAATCAAAGCACTAAGTGCTCAAATAGCGTCATCATGTGAAGCTAATTTAACTCTTTGCAGAGTTCAGCCTTGCCTATCACGCGAGGCTAAGACTAAAATAGCTTCGCGTGCTAATAGCATAGCTGATTTACCGTCGCTCTCACTGCCAGCACCTAGTGCTAAAGTTTTTAGCCGCGAGGCTAGAACTAAAGCACTTAGTACTAAGAATCTTAGCCGCGAGGTTAAAAATAAAGCACCACTTAGTACTAACAGCGAGGCTAGTTTAGCTTCGCTCAAGAGAGGAGCTCTGCATAGCAAAGCTAAGCTCGCTTTTATAAGCAGAGCTAAAACAACTACTCTTTCAGGCGAAACTATCCTAGCTTCGCCTATATCCCAAAAAAAAAGGTTTGAAGTTTAAGCTCAGGGTTTGTCAACCCAAGCGGGCTAACATTCAGTTTTTCCGAATCTCCATGTTGGATCAGTTGGATTCAGGTAACACAGACTTGCGGAATTATCTGAGCAACAAGCGGAGACTCCGCTCCGAAGAGCCAGTTCAAATCTCACCAGCACAGTGCGGACAAGCGGAGTATCAACCAATGACGGTACATTCCGTTCACTGTTATTTGGGGTCAATCCCTGCAACTTCTCCTCCAAGCCAGCAATCGGTGTTCAACTGGATGTCAGTCCAAACTTCTAAGAAGCTCAAGTCTCAAAAGAAGAAGATAGTGAAGGTGCCTCACCTCGCAGCTGTCTCTGTCAACATGATAAGCAGAGGAAGGAATTTGCTTAAATCTCAAAGAAGAAAACAGGAGGTTCACACTCCCACATTCAGTTCTCTAAGGCCCGACTATAGCCTCAACTTAGGTCAGGTTCTGGTCGAAAAAAAAGGGTGCCTTCCAAGGTACTCATTCCAGGGTAGCAATACCCTATAATTATGGACAAACTTCTTCCTCAAAAGCTATGTTGCCAGAACCATTGAGACACCAATTCTAATGGTCCGATGATGAAGAAGAAGCCAGGGGCTATGCTTCCTCCCCCACCATCAGCTCTGTGCAGGCAGGGTTTCGTATTAGCCAACATGACTGATAATAACAATGATGATGATCTCTGTCATCGCAGGGAGGCACATAACCAAACTTTCAAAGCCCAGCAAGAAGCCTTGGACAGCATCCAACAAATATTGGCTCTGCTTCTGACAAACCGGAATAATGATATCACAACCGGTAGTAATCACAAAAATGAGAAGAACAACAACATTGAACCTCCCAAGACTAATCATTCAAAGGATGGCTCTTCAATCAATGCTGAAGTGATCAAAGGTATCCAAGCTCAGATTGCATCCCTGGCCAAAAGGGATGAACTGAAGAAAGTAGGGACAGTCCGTCCTTATCCCTTGGAATGGGATTCAGTCCCATATCAGCCAAAGTTCAAGCCACCAACGCTACACTCGTATGATGGCAAGAGCTCGCCAAATCAGTACATTTACTACTTTCGATCGCAAACCGGTAATGTAGTAAGTAATGATGCTATGATGGCCAGACTATTCATTGGCACCCTCAAGGGGGTAGACTTTGATTGGTTCAAGAGTCTCCCCACGAACTCCATCAATTCCTGGCTCGACGTGGAAACCCAATTTCTCTCCTAATTCTATGAGAATGATACTGAGGTGATCATGGACACACTACTTTCAACAGTCCAGAAAGGAAGAGAACTGTACGGGATTACATAGAGAGGTCCCACCACCTTTCTCTCATGTGCCCTGCAGGCATGCCTTTGCCTATGTTGCTTCAGATATGTAGGTATAACTTTCTCGACAAAGTAGAAGTTCTCATGGGAGCCGTCAAAGCCCACACTTTGAAGAAGCTTATTGAACAAGCCGAGATAGCTAAAAAAATTAGCTAAAAAGTTTGAGACCCCCAAAAGCAGGTGGGAAATTAATAGCAATTGCTAGGACATAGCTGAATCTTCTAATACATCAACATTGAAAGTATATCGAGAAACTCGATCAAAGAAAGGTAACTTCAACAGAACTTCAGAGTATCAGAGACAATACTCCTTCAAAGATGAGCATGTGGTGACACTTTTTCACTTGTTCAACAAAGGCAACAAGTTCAAGTTGTCAGAGGCTAGACGCCCAGATGAAGTGGGACGAACGAATGATCCCAACTATTGTCTTTTCTATATGATGGTTCATCATCCTACTTGCAGGTGCAATGTCCTTAAGGACAAAATTCAAGCGCTGATTGAAGCGAGTGTTTTGTCTCTAAAGTTAGAACATAAAAGGGCCACTGCCTAACCCCTATTCTAAAAGAGAGTATGGAGGTAGTCAACTCTACTTCCAAAAGACATAGATCTTATCCCATCAACGACTAAAGCAATGAGACTAAAACCAGTCCAAAATTAAAGGCAAGTCTTGCAATATCTCTCGCAGCAGATGATACCTCACGAGCAACTCCTCTCAGCAGCTCTGAAGAGGAGACAACCGTCTCAACTGCTATTTGATAGCCAACAGGCACTAGGTCTGGCAAATAATACTTGCGACAGTACAACCAGACCCTGACAAGATACAACAGCCAACGACGTCAAGAAACGTGCAAGGGGTTGAAATATGTTATTCCACTAACCAAATGAGGACAACCTTTCATAGTGGAGGAATCTACTTGAGTGGAACTTATCGCCTAGCGAATCCAAACGGTGACACGCTTCTGATGCCAATCAATGACAAGTGTTATCCATGGTCACGTTAGCACTATACCTCTGATCAAAGAAGCACTATATATGATCATGTTAACATTACACCTCTCGTCATCAAGTCGGGCTCGTCTAACTATTTTATCTCCTCAAGGAGTCTCTTTTCCCAGGTGGAATCAATTTCAGCCATCTCTATATTCTTCTTTCGGTAAATCAGTTCGGCTTAATGACATTCTTGAATGAGTAAGAAGATTCGTGATGCATCCATACATGACCTTTCTAGTGTTCTCACATTCATGTTTAGATTCGATGATCATATGTGAATAGAGTCTTGATTATGATGAACAAAAGTGAAACTCTACAAGGAATCTCGACTTACTCGATATATTCCCTGTGAAGTTTGTACTCTAAATCTAGACACGAAGATCAGCTAAGAACCAGAGTCTTGATGAACAAAAGGTAACGCTCTACGAGGAATGTCGATCTGCCCGACAAATTTCCCATGAAGTTTAAACTTAACTCTTTAATCCCTAGTGAGACTTTAGAGATCACCAGTGGAATACAGAAATGTTCACTTCATGTGTCATGATCTGAAGCCTTTAGTCAATAAGGTTAGAGGAAAACATTGACTTCTAAGCCCAATATAAAATTCTCAATAACTCATCATGCTGAAGGGAATAGCATGGCTAGCCCAACTCAAACGGTAGTTGGTAAAGGCATACCAAGCCCGTTGATAGCTGAGGATTTGCTAAAAATCTTAAGGAACCTGATCCCACTTTTCTCTTCAAAGTCCCTTACCAATTCCCATCCATGGAATGGTAAGACCATAAAAGGCTGTATTCATTTTCCTAATGAAATGAATCACAGATTAGAACTATCATGCTTAAAGCGTATGCCTCTGACAGTAAAACTATTCCTTGGCAGATCTTGCTAATATCCCTAGTTGATAAAATACCACTTGTTATTTTCTTCAATAGAATGACAGGTCCACTCAAATTGCTGTTACGTAATAGTAAATGAATTCTTGTCAAGTTAACATCACACCTCTGACAAGTTACCTTTACAAATTCCCAAGCGGAGAAGCTGTCACGATCACTTCTGATAAAATCTCCTCTCAAGTTCTCCAGTAAGGGATTTAGTTGTTACATTAATGATTATCTCTGATAACTTTTTAGGGAATAATTCTTTCCCTACCGAATCACCAAGGAGTTCTTTTTATCACGTTAATGATTACCTCTGACATATAATCTCTTATGGGATTCATTTTCTAACTCCCCAGCGAGTTTCTGGTAAACTCCCATCGAAGTCTATTATTTCCCTTTCCAAGTCCCCAATGGACTTTCTGGTTGTCACTTTAACAATATACCTCTGACAATTTCTTCCAAATGATTTCCAAAGATATACCAATTTCCCTATGAAATTCATGATCAAATCCTATTTCTCTCAGCGAAATCACTCCTTTTACTGTCATGTCCAGTTTGTCACCTCTGAATGGTAGAAATTCTGAGCTTAGTGGTTTCTTAATCGGTTATGTCCATATTACCTCTGAACTGACAGATAGCTAAGTCTTATCTTTCAGTCCAGTAGGGACTACTCTTTTGCCATTATGTTCAGTTCGCCACCTCTAAATGGCAGGACTTTGAGTTTAGTAACTCCCAATCGATTATATCCATATTACCTCTGAACCGACGGATGCCTAGATCTCTTTCATTTATAGTACTCAAACTGTCATGTCCAATTTAACACCTCTGAATAGATGAGTCCATAACTTTGTTCTCTTTCCCCCGTCAGGGCCGGGTGTTCTTGTTATCATGTTAACGACTATCTCCGAACAGCTAATTGCGAGCCTGGTGTCTCTTAGTTGGTCATATCCATATTACCTCTAAACCGACGGGTGTACGATCCAATTCACCCTTGCAGTTCTTAGTGGGCTAGCGGTTAAGTCAATGCGACTACCTCTAGTAGCGGATTCAAAGTTTAGTATATCTTAGTCTATCATGTCTAGTTTATCACCTCTGAATAGGCGGGTACCTAAAACCCAGTTCATCACCTCTGAATGACAAAATGCTGAGCTTGGTGGCTTCTCAATCGGTCATGTCCAGTCAATCACCTCTGAACCAATAGATAGCCAAGTGTCACATTTTTGTTTACTATTATGTCCAGTTCGTCACCTCTGAACAGTAAACACTTTGAGTTTGGTAATTTCTAATCGGTTATGTTTAGTACCTCTAAACCGATGAATATCCAATCTCACCCTTCTTTGTCATTATGTCCAATTCAATACCTCTAAACAATAAGGCTTCTTATCTGGTGATTCTAATCAGTTATGTCTAGTTCGTCACCTCTAAACTGACAGATACCCAGATCTTACTTTCTAGTCCGTTAGGGACTCTTCTCGCTGTTATGTCCAGTTTATCACCTCTGAGCAGCAAACCATTTTTTCTAGCGGTTCTTAACCTGTTATGTCTACATTACCTCTGAACAGACGTATTCCTAGATCTGCTCTCTTTTGTCCCCAGTGAATTCTTATACTCAGACTGATTTTATCATGTTCCTAACCTCTGAATAATTTTTAGTCACAATTCTAATTTTTTGGGGAATTCTACTTGGTGAATGCTCATCCTTTTGAATACCCGAGGCAATTCAAAGTATTTCAAAATCTAAACCATCCCATTGCGGATTTATGAAAACCTTGAAGGACGTTTTGTTGACACTCTAAAAGATAAACTTTCAGACAGCTCCTCAACCGGTCTGAATGATGTCTAACTTGTCGACATTTACAAAAGACAAGTCATAGACTAGCTGACGATCAGTTTCTGCCCATCCCTGAGGGAGAAATCAGCGACTTGGACTCTCCTGATCTAGTAAAGAAGACAGCAATCCAAGGTTGCCTTTGAAGAGACCTAAGTAAGTCTAAGATGCTAAGTTAGCTCAACACTTAGCCTCGCATGAGCCCAAGGGGATAGCCTCGCCAAAGAGGCTAAGTTTGTCTAGCTTCACCTTGAAGCTCTTCATAGCTCCATAGAGAGCTAACTTATAGCTTCACCTGAAACTAATTCTAGCTTCGCCTGAAGCTAATTCTAGCTTCGCATAAAGCTTCTTGATAGCTTCCCATGAAGCTCTTCATAGTTCCATAAAGAGTTAACTTACAGTTTCGCCTGAAGCTAATTCTACCTTGCCTGAAGCTTTCTTGATATCTTCGCATAAAGCTCTTCATAGCTCTACAGAGAGCTAACTTACAACTTCGCCTAAAGCTAATTCTAGCTTCGCCAGAGGCTAATTATAGCTTCGCCTGAAGCTCTACACAGACGTGCAGAAGGTCAATTCCTATCTTCGCCTGAAGCTTAACATAGCTCTGCTGAGAGCTAGGCGAAGCTCTACACAGACGTGCAGAAGGCCAATTCCTATCTTCGCCTGAAGCTTAACATAGCTCTGCTGAGAGCTTTCTTCTACCTTCGCCTAAAGCTTAGCACAACTCCGTTGAAAGAACTAAAATACTTAGCTTTGTCTCAACTGGCTAGCCTCGCCTCCACTGGTTAGCCTTGCATGAGGAGGTTAGTGTCACCTCCACTGGCTAGCATCGCCTGAGGAGGCTAGTTTCGCCTCAACTGGCTAGCCCCGCCTGAGGAGAGTAACCGTCCCACTAAGTTTGTGGGGGGAGTTAATGGGTAGTTACACCCATGATCCTTCATTAAGGGTCTGTTTGGTTTCGTAACTGGCCGTAATTCGTAGTTGTAATTGGTAAAGTCTTTTACAATTATAAATGAGTTACATGTATGTAAATTTTACGGTGTTTGGTTGGTAATATAAAATTGTAAAGTGAGAAAGTGTATTGTACTTTACGGTGTTTGGTTGTCGTAATGTATAAGTCGTAAGTGAAAAAGTTGACCACAAAATTAACTATTTGGGGATTTTAAAAGTTTTAATACTGCAAATAATATTAAAAAAGTTAAATATTAAAATTTTTTAATATTAATATAAAAAAATAATACAAATTTGTATGACCACAAAATTAACTGTAACTGGGCTGTAAGTGAGTGGTAACTAGGTTGCAAGTGAGTGTTAGTTGAGTTACGTAAGTCTTTTACGAATTACGGTCCAAACAAACGCCGTAGCTGTAACTGGGTAGTAAGTCATTTACGAATTATGGAGTTTTACGCGAAACAAACGGCCTCTAAGAGGAGACAGTCAAGGAAATCATAACTCCCTATTGAGCCTATTAATAGCCCACTAGTAGGCTAAGCTCGGGGTCTTAAAGAAATTCAAGTCCAAAAGGCTTTTTGAAGAGCATAAGATTCTTTGGTGGCTTCAAAGCTTAAGCTAATAAGAGATCTACTCTCTCCCTTTTAAGAATTCAGATCACTTCTCTAATCCTACAAGGATAAATTTAGGTTGTTAATACCCTAAGGCCTTCCTCCCTTTCAAGGAATCTCTAGAACTAGACGAGAAAGAATTTTCAGGCAATAGCATTCGAAGATCGATCGATTGCATCGTCAACGGGACAAAGTGATTGCGTGCTGATCAGACTCCCACTGACACACATCCCCATAAATCTCAGAAGAGATCTACTTATAATTTTCTTTTTTTTAAAGGAATACTTATAATTTTGCTTCTCAATATTTGTATGTTTTCCCTCTGTTGAATTTTCAATGGAAAATAACATCAAGTGATGAGATGTATATAAGAAACAAAATTAGTTGTATGACCTCAGTAGATAGATTCATGAGATTGATACATCGAGGGGATAATTCAAATAAGGAAACCCTCATCTATATATCATATACCTCATGTCTCCATCGACTGAGTACATACAACCTGAGTTGTCCACAATAACAGCTAAAGAGAATAATATGAATCATTAGGGAGCAGTGATTATATGGTAAATAAATAATCCGTATAAAATCAAGATTAGACAAGTCAGGAGATTAGGTATAGAAATACAAGTGTAATACCAAGCAAGAGGCAGGCTGTGTAAAATATGGTAACAACAGCGAAATACACCTAGAGGGGGGTGAATAGATATTTTGCTAATCAAATGCAATTTTAAAACTACTTATAATGAATTATGTAGATTACTCAAAATAAGAATCGAATCCGAATTCCCCGTGAAGAGCTCTAAAACTTCTGCTCTTTGATTCCTCTAGATAATGAGTTGATGTACTCAATTGTCTCCTTGTTGAGATGAGTAGAGACCGGTAATGAAAGTAATGGATTGAAAGCAATCGAAGAATGCAAGATGAACAATTTCACAAGCAAAAAAATGAAAAGCAATAGAGCAAGACGCAATTAATCACAAACACAAGGGAATTTATTTTGAGGTTCGAGCCATCGCTCTACGTCCCCGCCTTCACCACTATGAAGGATTTCACTATCCTCTAAGGGATCTTCCACAAAAGTACCTTACACAAAGGAACTACAACATGGTCTACACAAGACCGGAGTACACAACTCCACCAATTCAACTCTCTACACAAGAGGTAGCACAAAGCCAATTTAGGTTACAAAGCACTTGGTGATCTAAAAAGATCACAAACACTCTCTCTTATAACTTCCTATAGAGTGGAATATGAAGTGATGCTCAAGAGTTAAGTGAAAGATGAAAATCAGGTAAAAAGAATAGTGGAGTTTTAAAACCAACTGAAAATAGCTTTGAAAAGAAAAATTTTGGAGATTGAAAGCTAGAAAAATTTTTCTCCTTAGAAATAAACTTGAAAACTTGTGTATTTTTCTTGTCTAAAACAAAAACCCATGATCCATATATATAGGCAATGAATAAATATCATTTAAAAATCATACCAGGTCATTTGGTGTGTGTTTAGACACTTGAAAACCACAAATGCCTGTTGGAATCCACTAAAAATAAAATAGATTCAAAAACTAGCCGTTATGGCCATCTGGAAGCCTGTCGGTCGACCGACCAGCGGCCGGTCGACCGACAGGTCATCCGGAAAAGACCCGTTGGCTCCGGTCGACCATGCGATCGATCACTAGGGTATTTTAAAAAGAAAGATTTAAATTGTCGGTCGACCGACCCCAACTGAGAGTTAGGGTCTCTCAGTCGGTCGACCGGCCGGTCGACCGCAAGGGTTAGCGGTCGATCGATAACGTGCACAAAAGTGCACGCCCCTGGCCAAAGGCCGGTTGAGCGTTCTGGCCTGCAATGGGCACCGGTCGATTGGGCGATCGACTGTTCTGGCCTGAAATAGTTTTATGTATGGTTTTGAATTTCAAACAATTTTCAAAATATTTTGTATTAGTTTAAAGGTAATGTAGCAATGTATAGGTGATGAAATGCATATTCTAAACTTATTATAAAATTTTGGAAAAATTATGAGACATGTATCGAAACGAAACATGCAAAATACTGATACTACCAAAACTTGTATTTTTTTAAAATCATGTATTTTGTGTGTGTAACTTCTTGAGCATTACTACCATATTCTATACTTTAACAAACTAATATCTTACAAGGCTCTAGGTGACTATAAGATCTTCAACCGAGCTTCTCCATTAGCGACGTGTAAGCGCTTTGAGCTTTGATCCCGTATTTGAGTCTTCTTGAGTCTCCAACACTTTCCTTTAGAGGAAGAAAACTCCTTGAATATTTAGAACCCTGAGGTAAACTTAAACACTTAAACTTGTCATTGAGTTGTTTTACCTGCACACAAGAATACAAAATTTTAAAACTTAAGAATAGAATGTGCAAGTACTCAATTCTACCGCTATAGCAAGTGGCTATGCGGGTCGTGATCCATAAGGAAGGACTAGCGATGGAAGTTTTTTAGTAAGTTCTCTTTTAAGTGACAATCAGTGGTTAAAGATCTTCTTTTTGTTCTTTAAAAGAAAAAGAAAAATAAGTTACAGTTAAGTTAAAAAGAAAGTGAAAGATTAAGAAGGTGGAGAAAATAGAAAATTGATATATACAAAGAAATTGAAAAGAGTGATAAAAGAGTTGGGTGTTTATGGTGTGGTTGTTGGCCCAATGGCCTTCCACCTTAGTTTTGATGATGATTAACTCATGTAGTTATGTTTACTAATAATCTTGTGTTGTTTAAGTTTCAGATCATTAACCAAGTTATTAGTTGGTGATTAGCTTCAACAAGGAGTTTAGAAGCTTCACAAGTGATTCCGGTGCCAAAAGCTTAAAGATCATTCATTTGCACTCATGGATCAAGGAGTTTGGACCAAGTCGCCTTGAAGATGAAGATCATCAAGAAGACTTAGGTATCATAGTTTAGATAGTGTGTTTTAGATCCATTTATAAAGCTTAGTATAGTTGATATGCTCAAGTGCACATACACACACGTTTTTATGTTTGGATTTGGTTTTCATGAATAGTGATCAAAACATGTTTTTAATTGATATATGTATAGTTGTTTCTTTCTATACATGCATGCTTAATTTCTAAACAAACTTATTTTGACTTTCCTATTCATGTGTTGGAAAATCCAAGTTTGATAAAATACAAGTTTTGGTTTATGGTAAAAATGATAAAACACAAAAATAGTTCATATTGATTGATATTTGAGCTAAACTTTTTACCACATGTTTATATATCAATGCAAAATGATAAAACTATTTTTGGTGATTTTTAGAAGAGATAAAAGATTTTTAGAAAATATTTTACACTGTTTTTTCTGACCCAGATTTCAGTTGCAGACTTCAACTAGTCGACTAGTCTAACCGAACTAGTCGACTTGAGGTGAAGTCGGTCGACCGGGCCGGTCGACCGACGTGCACAAATCTGTGCACGTTTGGAGTCACTGGGACGGTCGACCGGGCCGGTCGACCGGGATGAGAGCAGTGCTCTCTGTTTGTTTGGGTCGACCGGGCCGGTCGACCGTGGTTGCCCAATGGTCACATTTTCGACCGTTGGCGGTCGACCGGGCCGGTCGGCCGCTGCCTGTCAGAGCTGCTAGTAGTTTTCTGTTTGACCTATATAAACCCCATTCCTTTGGGATTTTGGCCAAGGTTTTTAGAGACAAAATTTCCAGACTTTCTCTATTGTTTTAAAAGAGTTTTAAAAAGAGTTTTGTGCTTTAAACTTCCAATCTTTATTGTTTTGGGTTTTTGGAAAATCAAAGAAAACTAGGTTTTGGGATTTTGATTTGATCTTTCATTTTCTATCTTTTACAAGAGATTTCCTAATTAGTTTTTCTTTGTTGCTTGTTTCAAGAACACCTTGTTTCCACACTTGAGTTATATCATACTATCCTAATCTATTAGGATCCTTTGTTTTGTGGAAAAAGAGAAAAAGAAAAGAGAGATTGAGTTTGTGGTATTTGGAACCACTTGTTGTAAACACCCTTATTCTCATTGTATCCCTCTTTGGTAGAGGTGATCGGGTGATTGGTTTGCTCCCTCTAGTGAGAGGTGGAGTTTGGTTGTAAACCCTCTTCGGTAGAGGTGTTGGTTGTTGTATTGGCTACGGGCCTACCCCTCGGTTGTGAGGTGGTTGTTTGAGAGAGGAGTTTGGTACTCCTAGAGTTGTAACAAATCCTCTTCGGTAGAGGTTCCCTCGGTGGGAGATAGTGGATTGGAAATCCTACACGGTGGTGTAGGCAGGGATGTAGAGCAAGGTGCTCGAACCTCGAAACATATCGTTGCCTTTGTGTTTGATCCATTGTCTCTCTAACTCTCTCTCTTTATATTGTGCAAAGCATCATTCATCATATCATATTTGCTTGTGTTGAGCATAATTCATATTGCCATATCATCTCTATTTGCTTGTGTTGTCCTTGCATTGATTCATATTGCTTATTCATTATTTGCTTGGATTGCTTGTGTGTGTGCATCACTTATACTCATCCAACAAGAGCTTCACATAGCACCTCAACCCATTTCAAGGGGAATCAAGAGGAGTTAGTCCAGAGACCTTCACGGGGAATTCGGCTACACTTGTTGTATTGTATTAAGTGAGATTGCAAGATTTGCATTAGCTTCCGCATTTAGCGCATTAGTTTGCATTTAGTTTCTAGATTAGCACTTACACCTATTCACCCCCCTCTAGGTGTTTTTCAATTGGTATCAGAGCTAGTGCTCCTGATATTAGGCTTAACATCCTAGGAGTGAGATCCATTTGCTTGCTAATCTACATTTGCATTTGTTTGTTTGCACACATATAGTTTATACCATGGACTTCATGACCCCACCTAGCTTTGACCCTTCCAACATTGTTGTTTGGAAGTATAGGATGTCCATGTACTTGAAAACCCTAGGTTTGCATGTCTTTCTTGCGGCCACCAAGAAATGCTATCTTGGAGATCGCGATCATATAGGAGCTAATGCACAAGCCCTAGAGGCCATTAGAAGCACATTACCTAAAGATTATCTTATGCTTGCTTCTAACTTTGATTCCGCCTTTGCAGTGTGGAATTTGTTGACAACCACCACCACCTCCGAGCTTCAAGTACAAATCCAAGAAGAGGAATCTCGTGGCGAATCCGATTCTCAATGCTTCATGGTCCAAGAGAATGACTCCCTTGAGGTACATTCGGAACCCCACTTAGATAATGATGATTGTGCTAGTTCTTCAAATGATTATGTTGATCCTCATGCCTTGAATGAAGAACTTTCTATTGTTTGTGAAAAATTAATAGAAAAATATAATTTGTTGAAAAAGAAGAGTCTAGGAATTGAACAAGAAAATAAGAGTTTGCATCCCAGACTTAACAATGTTTTGCAAGAGAAAGTTGAGGTATATAATGAAAGGGATTCATTGAGATCTCAATTGGAACTTGCACTTAAAGAAAATGAATTTTTAAAATCTAAAAATGATTGTCAAACTTTTTTGAAGAAAAATGAAAATTTGTCTTCAAAAGTTAATTTTGTTCTAAAGGAGAATGTTTATTTGAAAAATAAAATTATTTCTATTTCAAATGATTTGGATGTGTGTTTAAAGAAAAATGATTGTTTGCAAAATAAGATTGATGCACATGTTTGCCATGCTAGGGTAGTATCACACACTTCACCTATTGCATGTGCCACCTCTTCTTTAATTGATAATGATATTTGTTTGCTAAAGAAGAGAGTAGATTGTTTGGACTCCACTATGAGCCAATGTGCCATGAACCATACACGCTTGGAATCCTTGGTTCGAAAGAAACAAGTTCCATCTTTTCATGCACACCCCCCACGAAATACACATGCTCCTCACGGACACCATCACACGTATGCTCATGTGTACACTTGTACACATTGTGGTCGTAAGGGCCACCTTGCTAAATTTTGCTTTGATAGATTACATACTAATGTAAATTTAGCAAAGAAATTTGTTTGGGTTAGAGAAGGGACTAACCCCCATGGACCCAATAAGATATGGGTACCAAAGACCACCCTCGTGTTTTTGATGTAGGTGTGGGCTCTCACATGACGTGAGAGTGATAGCACCTTGGAGTGGATGCGTTCCGTACTTAAAGGAAATCATTTGGATGCATCACTTTCAAGGGAAGATTTGGTGGAGATAACCACCATGTTTTGGAGACAAGGAGAGTTGCTTCTTCGGTTTTGGTAACAATCCTTTACTCCCATTTATTGTTTACATGCTTTCCATGTTTATCTTTCATAGCATGTTTTCGGTGTTTGTTGATTAGTATGAATATGCCATGCTTATTAGATTAGTGATATACATGTTTAGTTATTTTGAGGCAGCCATGTTTAATATAGATAAATTCTTTTGTGTTCTCACTATATGGTTGCTATTGCGTATATCATATTTCTAATAACATGTGAATATTCATAATAATCATGTCTTTGTTTATCATGTTGATTTCTATTGTGTTTTGATGCTTAATGATTTGAATATATGTTTAAGTGTTAGTTTTCATTAAGACTAGTTATATACTTGTACATAGAATGGGCTACAAATAAATCTATATATGTTTGGGCTTGAATGCTTATTTGAACCCATTAGATGTACTAGTATAGTCTAGTTTTGATGATTCATACATTTTGAACTTGTATTCTCATTTTTGAATTTGTTTTATGATTGTGTGTTTCACTTCATGTATATGTTTGTATTGCCAAACTTTAAGATATACATGTATACCCCTTGAGTCATTTGCCTTTCATGCAAATCTATATATATGGACTCAATTGTGTTTAGGGATATGTATGTATACTTATTGTGTTGACAATCCATACATATACCATGAAATGAAATTTATTTGAATGAAAATTTAGTTTTTCATGTTATTCATGTTTTCATGTTTATGTTTAACTTCATGTATATGTCTATCTTGTCCAAATTATTAGATATACATGTTTATCCTTTTTGAGCCACGTGCCTTAATGCATATATAATTTGTGGACTCTTTGTGTTTGGATATGTATGTATATTTTAGTTTGTACATGACATACATATGCCATTGAAGATTAAATAAGTTTTGATGGTTTTTCATGTTTCATGTTTTAAGGAATAATTAAGCTTAATGAAAAATTTTCATGATTATGATCTTCACACTTTATTTGTACACTCACTTTTCTACATTTGCTCATGGTTTGTTTTCATGAGTCATATTTATGCCTAATTGAATTAGAGTGTTGATTATCTTGTGGATTTCATGTTTTATGAAAATTATTTTTAGTTTATTCCTTGCTTGAAGGATTTCGTACTAGTTAACAAAACTTTCCATTTTAACTAGTTCGTTTTCTTCATTGTGATATGAGTTATACCATGCCTTTATTGTTATGTCAATTGGTATCATTGAACTCTTTCAATTGGTATCAATCTTGATTCTCTTGTATACTCATATGTGTTCATTGTGTATGTATATTTTCAATTGGTATCATCTATTGGTGATTGGTACTCATTCTATTTCATACACATATACTTGTTTTATTTGTGCCTACTATATTCCTATATCTTAAAGCACAAATAGTTGTTTATGCTAGAGCTTGAGCTTTAACTTCATTTCAATTGATTTAGTTTTCAATTGGTATCTTATTTCAAGCCTACGCATGTATTATGTTTGTATCTCATAAAGGGGGAGAAAATTTGATTTTGTATTTCAATTGATATTTGATTCCTACTCCCACACTTTATGACTTTAAAAATGATTTTTTTTAAAGACTTTCAAATTGGTATCATATGATCTTAAAAAGATAAATACTATATTTTGATATCAAGATGTCTTGTGTTTTAAATTGGTATCTAAAAATTTTTGTTTAAAGAAAAATACAAAAGTTTTGATTTGTATTGACTATATGCAAGGAGAGCTTAACATCTCTTCTACATATAGATTCATGTTGAGTGTATCTTGTATTGAGAAGCTTGACATCTCTTCTTTATGTGATACACGTGTGTATGGGGAGCTTCACATCTCCTCTTATGCATTATATAATATGTGTTATGTGAATTGGGGCTTGTCATCCCTTCTTCATGTAATGCATATGCGTAGGGAAGTTAACTTAGCGTCTTCCTCTTCATGAATGTATATAGCATATAACATTTATTGATCTTTGTTTACTTTCAATTGGTATCTTTATGCCTTAAAGAACAATGTTTACTTTCATTTGATATCACATGATTAAAATGAACAATTATTCCAATTGGTATCAAGATGTTGTTTTCATTTTTTTTAATTGGTATCTAGAGGCATAACATGTTTCTAATTGATAGTCACCCCTTATTGACTTTGTTTTTGTTTTAGACAAAAAGGGGGAGAACATTGCTTTTCTTGTTTTGATTGACAAAAAGGGGGAGAAGAATTTTTACCCCTCATTGACATTTTATGGTTTTGTTTGTTTACCCCTTTGTTGATGATTGACAAAAAGGGGGAGAAGAATTTGAGTTAGAATTTGAGTTAATATGCACATGATTTATATGCATGTTTTGTTTTTTTTGTTTGTCGTTTAATTGGTATCAAGAGCATCGTTTTTAGGTTTGATGTTTATTGGTATCAAAAGCATGTTTTTGTATTTGGTATCTTGTTTTTTGCATGTTGATGCATACATGTTTATAAGCTTATATTGCATATCTTTATGTTTATTTGCTATGCATGAGTTAAGGGGGAGCTTCCTTGAAGCTTATCTTTAATCCATGCATATATAACTCCATGAGTTTTGTCATCATCAAAAAGGGGGAGATTGTTGGCCCAATGGCCTTCCACCTTAGTTTTGATGATGATTAACTCATGTAGTTATGTTTACTAATAATCTTGTGTTGTTTAAGTTTCAAATCATTAACCAAGTTATTAGTTGGTGATTAGCTTCAATAAGGAGTTTAGAAGCTTCACAAGTGATTCCGGTGCCAAAAGCTTAAAGATCATTCATTTGCACTCATGGATCACGGAGTTTGGACCAAGTCGCCTTGAAGATGAAGATCATCAAGAAGACTTAGGTATCATAGTTTAGATAGTGTGTTTTAGATCCATTTGTAAAGCTTAGTATAGTTGATATGCTCAAGTGCACATACACACACGTTTTTATGTTTGGATTTGGTTTTCATGAATAGTGATCAAAACAAGTTTTTAATTGATATATGTATAGTTGTTTCTTTCTATACATGCATGCTTAATTTCTAAACAAACTTATTTTGACTTTCCTATTCATGTGTTGGAAAATCCAAGTTTGATAAAATACAAGTTTTGGTTTATGGTAAAAATGATAAAACACAAAAATAGTTCATATTGATTGATATTTGAGCTAAACTTTTTACCACATGTTTATATATCAATGCAAAATGATAAAACTATTTTTGGTGATTTTTAGAAGAGATAAAAGATTTTTAGAAAATATTTTACACTATTTTTTCTGACCCAGATTTCAGTTCCAGACTTCAACTAGTCGACTAGTCTAACCGAACTAGTCGACTTGAGGTGAAGTCGGTCGACCGGGCCGGTCGACCGACGTGCACAAATCTGTGCACGTTTGGAGTCACTGGGACGGTCGACCGGGCCGGTCGACCGGGATGAGAGCAGTGCTCTCTGTTTGTTTGGGTCGACCGGGCCGGTCGACCGTGGTTGCCCAACGGTCACATTTCCGACCGTTGGCGGTCGACCGCTGCCTGTCAGAGCTGCCAGCTCAGCTCTAACGGCTAGTTTTCTGTTTGACCTATATAAACCCCATTCCTTTGGGATTTTGGCCAAGGTTTTTAGAGACAAAATTTCCAGACTTTCTCTATTGTTTTAAAAGAGTTTTAAAAAGAGTTTTGTGCTTTAAACTTCCAATCTTTATTGTTTTGGGTTTTTGAAAAATCAAAGAAAACTAGGTTTGGGATTTTGATTTGATCTTTCATTTTCTATCTTTTACAAGAGATTTCCCAATTAGTTTTTCTTTGTTGCTTGTTTCCAAAAACACCTTGTTTCCACACTTGAGCTATATCATACTATCCTAATCTATTAGGATCCTTTGTTTTGTGGAAAAAGAGAAAAAGAAAAGAGAGATTGAGTTTGTGGTTTTTGGAACCACTTGTTGTAAACACCTTTATTCTTGTTGTATCCCTCTTTGGTAGAGGTGATCGGGTGATTGGTTTGCTCCCTCTAGTGAGAGGTGGAGTTTGGTTGTAAACCCTCTTCGGTAGAGGTGTTGGTTGTTGTATTGGCTACGGGCCTACCCCTCGGTTGTGAGGTGGTTGTTTGAGAGAGGAGTTTGGTACTCCTAGAGTTGTAACAAATCCTCTTCGGTAGAGGTTCCCTCGGTGGGAGATAGTGGATTGGAAATCCTACACGGTGGTGTAGGCGGGGATGTAGAGCAAGGTGCTCGAACCTCGAAACATATCGTTGCCTTTGCGTTTGATCCATTGTCTCTCTAACTCTCTCTCTTTATATTGTGCAAAGCATCATTCATCATATCATATTTGCTTGTGTTGAGCATAATTCATATTGCCATATCATATCTATTTGCTTGTGTTGTCCTTGCATTGATTCATATTGCTTATTCATTATTTGCTTGGATTGCTTGTGTGTGTGCATCACTTATACTCATCCAACAAGAGCTTCACATAGCACCTCAACCCATTTCAAGGGGAATCAAGAGGAGTTAGTCCAGAGCCCTTCACGGGGAATTCGGCTACACTTGTTGTATTGTATTAAGTGAGATTGTAAGATTTGTATTAGCTTCCGCATTTAGCGCATTAGTTTGCATTTAGTTTCTAGATTAGCACTTACACCTATTCACCCCCCCTAGGTGTTTTTCAGTGGTGATTTAAACTAAAGAATTAAAAGAAAGAAAACTAAAATCTAAAAAAACTTACTTACCTCTTCTGCGCCGCTTACCTTTGACCCGTATCGACGATGTACCTTTGTTTGAAGGTGAGCGAAGTATGACAAATAGGATCTTTCCCATTCCCGATTTATACTATGACATGAAGGGGCAAGCTACACTAGTATAGAAATGAATATCCATCACCATAAGCCATCAACGGCACTTGCAAGGGCAAGGCAACTTCGAGGCTATCAGATTCATTTGGATCCGCAAATACAGAAGAGGGAAGCAAACGAAAATAAGAATAGAAAAGAAAAGAAAACTTCAATTCGATTCAAATAACAATGAAAGAAAAGATTACTTACACCGGTGTCACCCTCAGTATAAACTTGTTCTCATTCCTCCATGAAAGTCTCCTCTCCTCTCAGTTACATAAAGAAAATAAATATTACATAAAAGAAAACTAAAAACCTAAGTTACAAACTACAATATAGCCTAAATTCTACTCTCTGCTTGGTCCTTCCCCTTTGCCTTTGGGATTGCAGGTATTTATAGGAGAAATGCAGAGGTTAGAGGAGTATGAAAATAGGGAAAGTTGGATATTTCTGAATTTGAATCCTCCCCTTATCTCTAAACTTGATTTGATGTGGATATTCAGTTCTGATCTGCAGCTTGTTGGCATGTTGATTGCTGAATATAACTTAACCGATGATAACATTAGAAATAGTGATCAACTTAAGAGTTGTATCTCTTTAAGTCTTCTTTCTGGATCATCTTGAATCATTAGATTAAAATTTTGGTAGAGAAAGTTATGATTCAAATACTAAAATACATCCAGTCAGAATCTGAGTCAAATTTACTTCATCTCATCCGTTGATCTTCTCTCTATCCATTTATCCCTTTGGATTTGGACTCTGTATTTGACGTTATCCTCGGTTGATCTTTAGATTTATCTACTTGATTCACCAAAAACTGAATTTAACCAATTGGATTTGGTATTATCCTCCTCTAACCAAATAGATCTAGTTAAATTTGAATTTAACTGATATTTATTTGATTTTATCCTCTTTTTCCCTATGATTATCTTCTGCAAAATAAACATTTAAGATAAGGAGTTCAATAGATTTATTATATGATAAATGTGAAAATGTAATAAAGAATAATGCAATAATGTGTGCAATCACACCCCTACACCTATCTTTTACTCGTCCTCGAGCAAAACAACAAAATTAAATCAAAGATTATTAGACCACTTTCACAGGTTACGCGATTGCACTGAGCATGTGCAACAAGCCGTTAAACCTCTAGGTTTTCCCTAGAGGACGAGTTTTGTCTCATGAGGATTTTCAGTGGATTGCACCCACAAAATCCATAAAGAAAGAGAAAAATGTTAGTATTTTGAAATCACATTTTGAAAGGAAAAAATATTTGAAATATTATTGTAAGAATTAAGTAATCTATAAGTTATAGGAAAGCTGAATTTTTCATTCCTAAACTTAGTCTCTATTCAAAAATTTGTTATTAATCAAAGTAAGGAGTCAAATTGTATTTCTCATATAGTCTATTATTTTACCCTAAGCCATATGCACCTTTGTAACCGTGAAATTTTGACTAAGGGTTCTTTAACTCTAACTCTTATGCCTAATTTATTTATTTATTTATTTATTTTTATTTTTCGTAGTAATATTCCTTAGTTCTATTAGGCTTTCTAATCTGCTCATATAACGAGCCTTTAATCGGTGACTCCCAAACTAAACGGTCTTAGGGCACCGGGTGAGAAAACACCCCAAGGACTTAAGGACTCAAGTAAATAAGGTCACAAAACTAAGGATTTTATTATATGAACCACTTTTAGGCATGAATACTTTTGCTTTATGAGGCACAAATACCCAGCTTAATCAGAGGATTTATATATATATATATATATATTTTGTTTTCGTTTTCTTTTCTCTCTCTTTTTTTAATAAGGCATAAGAATCTTTGTTTTTGAACCCTAAGTGTGTAAGTGTATAAAGCATGCATACATTATCAAGATAGAAATCAAGACTAAATTATTTTTACAAATTTTCTTCCTAACCTTAGAAATCAAACAAATAATCTTATTTTGACCAAGTATAAGAAATCCTAATTATGATTCTCCTATTCCTTAAAATTGACTTAATTTCTTATAAAAAATATGTCAAAATATTGTTTCTATTTTCAAAAAGTTTTTAAAAGTAAAGAAAATGTTAATTTTTTTAATAATAAAAAGAAAACCTAAGTTATGTTAGAACCCTCCCCACACCTATCTCATGCATTATCCTCAATGTATGAATTAATGCATACATGTATGAAAAAGAAGAAGGGGAAGGATAATATTACCTTAAGGTGATGGTTCAGATGGTGGTCTGATTGGGTCAAGCGTTGCTACCCAATCAAGATAATATGGTGGTTCACGGAGTCGACCTTTATTAACCTCTTTTCTATTTACATATTTAGATTCCCCAATATGAATAGGATCATGAAAGATCCTATCGTAAAACTTACTCCCTTTACATGACCAGTCCTGGAAAATCATCATGGAGTCATCATGGTCTATACCTATGTCCAACAAAAGAATGTGACTTGGTGGAATGGTTGAATTAGACTCAAGAATGATAGGTCCAGGAACCAATACTAGCTCAAGAAAATCAACTTTGGCTTTGAGAGTTAGTTTTGGTTCAAGCGTTGAGTCCAAGTCCAAGAATTGATATTCACATTCTTTTCCCATCAATGGAACGTGACTATCCAAAATTGGTGAGTCAATTTCTAAATCTATGAATACGGGAATAAATGTTGGCTTGAAAAATTAATCCAAATTGGGTAAGAATATCGGAGTCAACATAGATTCGAAGATGGAACTGAATCACAAAGTTGGGGATCGGGTTCATATTCATGATCAAGTTCAATCTCATTAAAATGAAAACTTACCAATTCATCAATGGGTTGATATTAGTCAAGTTCAAGGCTTTATGGTGAAACTGAATCTTGGGCAAAGTTTTAAAGATACCATGATTCTTGGTTTTCATCAATATGGATAGAAGTGTTGGGAATAGTCAAAGATTGAATTGGGAGAGTTTCCTTATTCCTACACATGTTCTCCAATCTACTAATTCTTGCTTCTATCATATCGAGTGGATCATTTTGGCATTGAATCATGATTTTTATACTCTTTTCTAAGTTGGCATATTCTCCTTGAAAAATAGAGTAAGATCTGTGACTTGAAAATTTTGACGGAATTTTGAGTCTTCTAAAATTTGAATTCGTCACTCAAGCTCATCTAAGGCTTCCATCCTCTTTTCCCAGTCAATTGATTCTTTTAATGGTTGTTCAGGAGAAGGAGTATATGAAGTTGGATGTTGGTAGGGTAGTTGACAATGTGACTCGGGGGAGTTGTATCCTCACTGACTCTATGAAGAGTAGTGATGATTATTTTAGTCATGTTCATAGATTAGGACTGGGGCATGTAATGATTTGGATAAGACTAATCCAGCACACTAGGTTGCTTAAAATTATTATATGCCGAGTTGGTAATATCCAAAAAAGAGGTCAGGGTGTAACATGGATTACCATTAAAATTGAAAAATTTGTTGTTATAAGCCATTTCACACAAGAAATGTCAAACACAAACAAAGAAAAATAAACCAATAAGCAAACAAATAAAAAGAAAAGAAAAAAATCTAGCCTAGGTTAGGGTAGACCTTCTCCTAGCTGGTTAGACTATCCGCGGAGGGTATATTACTGAATCTGACCACAATTTAATCGGCCAGGTAGGGGCAAGATTGGTGGGAGGTATCCGTACTTAAAACAACGGGCCTAATTATGTCAAACCACCAGCCTTCGGGGTTTCGCCCCTCAATCTCCAACCTTAGACACCGATTTGACAAGAGTCAAATTCAAATCAACTTCTCCCTTAGGTCAGTCTCCTATTTGAGTCCTAGATGTCCCTAGGGCCAACGTCTACTCAGTTTTAGTTAGGCTTGGGTTAGTGAGTGAGGAGATTGTTTGTGGGATAAGAGAAGGCAATGACTTTCTCACCTTATCTTGTTTATAGGACAAGCCCTTAAGATTGATTGTTCAAAGTGTGCAAGATATAGAAAAGTAACATTCACAAGCAAATATAATATTCACAAGCAAATATCACCCAATAATGTTTCCTAAACTATATAATATGTATACGTACCTTTTGCTCTAGCACTCTTCAACAGTAATATAAAATGTAAACGAATTAGACACGTGCCTAAATGCAAGTCTAAACTGTTTTTAGCATTTAACAAACATCATTTTACTGTTGAGGTTAGGAAGTAAGTACAGTGAGATAAACAAAGAAATAAATTGCTACAGAATTTTAGTTTTGCAATTCAGCTAACCTGCAAAAATACAGGTTAGTAGTTCACTCAGATTACCACTGAAATGTAGCAAATCTGATTGAATTGTTTTCTTGAGCAGAGTCCAGGGCCATTTATACTTCCACTGCAGCAAAAATTTCTTCTTGTTAAATCTGTACACCAAGAACAAAGAAGAATGTTAGCCAAAAATGTAAATAAAAAAAGAGAATAATATACCGTCCTTCCCCAACAACGGCGCCAAAATTTGATTGAGTTGTTTTACCTACACACAAGAATACAAAATTTCAGAACTTAAGAATAGAATGTGCAAGTACTCAATTCTACCGCTATAGCAAGTGGCTATGCGGGTCGTGATCTACAAGGAGAGACTAGCGATGGAAGCTTTTTAGTAAGTTCTTTTTTAAGTGACAATCAATAGTTAAAGATCTTCTTTTTGTTCTTTAAAAGAAAAAGAAAAATAAGTTACAGTAAGTTAAAAAGAAAGTGGTAGATTAAGAAGGTGGAGAAAATAGAAAATTGATATATACAAAGAAATTGAAAAGAGTGATAAAAGAGTTGGGCGTTGATGGTGTTGGTGATCTAAACTAAAGAATTAAAAAAAAGAAAACTAAAACCTAAAAAAACTTACTTACCTCTTCGGCGCCTGCTTACCTTTGACTCTTATTGACGATGTACCTTTATTTGAAGGCGAGAGAAGTATGACAAATATGATCTTCCCCATTCCCGATTTACACTACGAAATGAAGGGGCAAGGTACACTAGCATAGAAATGGATATCCATCACCATAAGCCATCAACGGTACTTGTAAGGGCAAGGCAACTTCGAGGCTATTTGATTCATTTGGATCCGCAAATACAGAAGAGGGAAGCAAACAAAAACAAGAATAGAATAGAAAAGAAAACTTCAATTCGATTCAAATAACAATGAAAGAGAAGATTACTTACACCAGTGTCATTCTCAGTACAAGATTGTTCTCATTCCTCCATAAAAGTCTCCTCTCTTCTCAGTTAAATAAAGAAAATAAAAAATACATAAAAGAAAACTAAAAACCTAAGTTATAAACTACAGTATAGGCTAAATTCTACTCTCTGCTTGGTCCTTCCCCTTTGCCTTTGAGATTGCAGGTATTTATAGGAGAAATGCAGAGGTTAGAGGAGTATGAAATAGGGGAAGCTAGATTTTTCTGAATTTGAATCCTCCCCTTATCTCCAAACTTGATTTGATATGGATATTCAGTTCTGATCTGCAGCTTGTTGGCATATTGATTGCTGAATATAACTTATCAAATGACAGAATTAGAAATAGTGATCAACTTAAGAGTTGTAGCCCTTTACGTCTTCTTTCTGGATTATCTTGAATCATTATATTTGAATATCGGTAGCGAAATTTATGATTCAAATACTAAAATATATCCAGTCAGAATCTGAGTCAAATTTGCTTCATCTCATCCATTGATCTTCTCTCTATCCATTTATCCTTTAGATTTGGACTCTGTATTTGGCGTTATCCTCAGTTGATCTTTATATTTAACTACTTGATTCACCAAAAATTAAATTTAACCAATTGGATTTGAGATCATCCTCCTCTAACTAAATAGATGTAGTTAAATCTAAATTTAACTAATATTTATTTTATTTTATCCTCTTTCTCCCATGATTATCATCTGCAAAATAGACATTTAAGATAAGGAGTTTAGCAGATTTATTATATGATAAATATGAAAATGTAATAATGAATAATGCAATAAATGTGTGCAATCAACTTGATTAGTATAAATAATCACATATGTTTTGTTATCATTAAAATCATAAAGCCAGGTGATTGTAATCTTGGGCCAACAATCTCCTCTTTTTGATGATGACAAAACATATGAGTTATTTAAGATAAAAGATAGGAAAGAGCTTGGAAAAGCTCCCCCTCAATTTATGCTATCTATCAAGTATAAGAAAACATTATGACTTCAAATGGATTTGACAATATAATCAAGTCACATATATATGCATATATAAAGATGATACCAATATAGAATAATATGCATATATAGCCTACCATCCTTCCAATCCTCCAATCAATTATATAAGCATGGTAAAGCGATTGGAATATAGAATACCAAAACAACTTAATAATTCAAATATGAATACCAAAACAACTTAATAACTCTAATATCTCTCCCCTTTTTGTCATGTATCAAAAGGGTAAAGACATCAACATAAAGAGATATTAATTTGAAAAATACATGTAAAAAAAATTGAAAACACTTTCAAAACTTATGAATCCATAATACAAACACTTATCTCACCACAAATGTATGAAAATCTATTATAATCTAGTGGTTTAGTAAAAATGTCCGCAAGTTGAAAATCGATGAAAACATAATCAATTTTAATATCACCTTTCTCATAGTGATCTCTAAGAAAGTGATATCGTATATCTATGTGCTTGCTCTTGCTATGTTGATTTGTATTTTTGGTCATATGAATGGTGCTAGTATTATCACAAAATATTTTAATATGGTCATAATGCAAATCATAGTCAAGGAGAGTATGTTTCATCCATAGGACTTGCGCACAACATGCTCCGGCCGCAACATACTCCGCTTCGGCGTTTGAGAGAGCTACTAAATTTTATTTCTTGAAAGACCATAAAACAAGGCAATTTTTTAGAAATTGACAAGTACCACTAGTGCTCTTCCTATCCACTCTGCAACCGGCATAGTCAACATCTGAATAATTCGTCATGAAAAATTATCTAATTTTTAGATACCACAAGCCCATTCCAATAGTGCCCTTAAGATATATAATGATGCGCTTTACTGCAATTAAGTGAGACTCTTTAGGACAAAATTGAAATCTAGCACATAAACACACACTAAACATAATATCCGGCCTACTAGCCATTAAATATAGTAAACTACCAATCATGCTTCTATAAAATTTAATATCTATATTTATACCTTGTTCGTCCTTGTCAATCTTAGTAGTAGTGACCATAGGAGTCTTGCTTAATTTTTCATCTTTAAGTCCAAATCTCTTGATGAGTTCTCTTATGTACTTGACTTGATTTATGAAGATCCCATCAATCTTTTGCTTGATTTGGAGGCCAAGAAAGTAGTTTAGCTCTCCTATCATGGACATCTCACACTCATTCTTCATGCATAATTCAAATTCTTTACAAAGCTTTTCATTAGTGGATCCAATAATAATATCATCAACGTAAATTTGAATAATTAGGATATCACTATCTACATGCTTTGTAAACAAAGTGATATCAACTTTACTTTTAACAAAATCGTTTGAAATTAAAAAGTTGAAAATCTTTCATACCAAGCTCTTTGAGCTTGTTTTAAATTATATAAAGCTTTATCAAGTTTGTACACAAAATCCGGATGTGTAGGATCAACAAACCCAGGGAGTTTGTTCAAAATACACTTTCTCTTCTATGAAACCATTTAAAAACACACTTTAACATCCATTTGAAAAAAAAATTGAAATCTTTATAAGAAGCAAAGGCAAGTGTCATCCGTATAGCTTCAAGCCGTGCTATAGGTGCAAAGGTTTCCTTAATATTGATATCTTCGATTTGGGTGTAACCTTGGGCCACTAACCTAGCTTTATTTCTAACAACATTACCTAACTCATCCAACTTATTCCTAAAAATCTATTTAGTACCAATAGTTGGTCTATCATGGGTCTAGGAATAAGATGCCAAACTTGATTGCGCTCAAATTGATTGAGCTCTTCTTACATTGCAAGCAACCAATATGAATCAGCCTCGGCTTCGAGGATGTTTTTGGGCTCAATTATGAAATAAAAGCAAAATAGCCACATAAGTCATGGAGTTTGGATCGAGTGGTTACCCCCTTGGATACATCACCTATGATGAGGTCCTTGGGATGATTTAAAGCAAATATCCAATCCTTTGGAAGTGGTTGTGTTGGCTCCACTTCAACCTCTTGAACTTCACCTTGTACATCAATCTTTAGCTTTTCTTCTTCTATAGGTGAGTCCTTCAAGATTATCTTCTCCATATCTTCACCTAAGAAATCAATCTCTACAACATTCTTCACAAAAGTATTAAATTCCTCAAACTTGACATATATAGATTCTTCAATACTCAAAGTAGATCTATTGAAGACTCTATAGGCTTTACTAGTATTTGAATACCCAACAAATATTACTTCATAAAATTTGGCATCAAATTTTCCTAAATTGTCTTTAGTGTTTAAAACAAAGCATTTACAATTAAAGTAAGAAATATTAGGTTTTCTCAAATAGTAAATTTCAAATGAAGTTTGAGAAGTATTTTTATAAAAATAAATTCTATTTGAGATGTAACATGATGTGTTTACGGCCTCGGCCCATAAGTATTGAGGGAGTCCGTATTCATTTATCATTGTCCTAGTCATTTCTTGAAGAGTACGATTCTTTCTTTCAATGACTCTATTTTGTTGTGGAGTTCTAGGACATGATAGATCAATGATAGTTTATGTTTGTTTCAATGTTCTTCATAATAGATGATAAACCTCTATCACTTCTTATACGTAAAATCAAAAAATCTTTTTCTTTTTCAACTCTTTTTCTAAACACTTGAAAATGTGAAAAGGCTTGATCTTTGTGTTCTAAAAAGAAAACCCATGTAAAACGTGAAAAATCATCAACCAAAACAAAGACAAAATAATTTTCACTTAGACTTTTGGTTTTAGTAGGACCAAACAAATCCATGAGAATTAACTCCAAGAGTCTTGATGTCATGATATTCTTAATTGTTTTGAAAGAGGACTTAGTTTCTTTTTCGAGTTAGCGTGCATCGCAAATGCGATCCTTTTCAAATTTCAAACAAAGAATACCTTTCATCACTTCCTTATTGTTGATTCTAGATAGATGGTCAAATGAAATATGACCTAGTCTCCTATGTCATAACCAAGAGTCTTCATTAAAGGCATTTAAATATGTAGCATTGCATTTGTAAATTTGACATATCAATCATGTACACATTATTTTCACGAAAATTAGAAAGTACACATGCATTGGTTTGCCTATCTAAAACATTACAAACTAAATCATCAAAAATCACTTTGAAACCTCTAACACAAATTTAACTAATACTGAAGAGGTTATGCTTGGGACCATCAACTAAAATAATATTTTCAATTGAGGGAGATAAGCCAATTTTAATGTTACCAATACCAATAATTTTTCCTTTGGAATCATCTCCGAAGGTGACAGTGCCACCTTCACGGTATCTTGATAGGGTTGCAAAATTATTGATATCCCACATCATATGCCTTGAGCAACCACTAACAAGATACCACTCTCCCTACGTCTTGGAGCCTTAGTGTGTACCTATATTATGTAACAAATTGGTTGATTTTAGTACCTAAATTTTCTTGGGTCCTTTAATGTTAGCATTTCAAACCCAAATGTGATCATTAGAAGTATTTATTCTATCAAAGCAAAATTTGGCTAAGTGACCTTTCCGGCCACAATAAGTGCATGAATAAACTCTACCATAAATAAAAGCATGATAGGAGTGTGGGTGTGAATATGCTTGGTGTCTGTAGTGCCTCTAGCATGATGTGTATGTATATGTTATGATTTAAGAGTGTGGGTATGTGCGGTATAATGACCATGTGTAGTATGAACATGTTTCTTCGGAGTATGTTTCTTAGGAAACATTGCCTCCAACCTAGATTTATCAAACTCATATTTCTTTAACACATCTCCTAAAGAGTTAATTTTATCTTTTAAAATAGAAATCTCATTTTTATCAATTAATAAAAATTTTGCTTTACATGAAATTTTATATGCATCAAAATCTTTTTGTGGGGATATAAGTGTGGAAGATAAACCATCTTTTCTTTTAAAAGTATAACAATTTTATTATGAAGAGTTTCATTTTTCTTTTTCAATTTTAAGTATTTCTTTTTAAGGAAATCATAGTTGTTAGATAATTCTTCAAAAGTCTCTTCTAAT
Source organism: Agave tequilana (assembly GCA_038442645.1). Classification (NCBI taxonomy): domain Eukaryota; kingdom Viridiplantae; phylum Streptophyta; class Magnoliopsida; order Asparagales; family Asparagaceae; genus Agave; species Agave tequilana. The sequence continues at coordinate 23,256 of JAVJIF010025501.1, read as the reverse complement.
TCATCCATTGTTAATTCATTTTCATCAAGAGAGGGTTCAAATGTTACCTTAGGTGTGTTATCATTAGCCATGAAACACACGTGTGCCGTATCTACTTCTTCATCAGTTTCACTCTCCTAGTCCCAAGTGGCTTTAAGAGCCTTCTTTTTGTAGGGCTTCTTGGAGGTTGAAGGTTTGCTCTTGGTCTCCGGATAATCCGCAACCATGTGACCCGGCTTCCGGCAATTGAAGCATATGACCTTCTTGTCTTCTTTTCCTTACCACCTTCTTTTATTATTAAACTTGACTTTGTTGTACATTCTCCATACATTTTTCACTGGGAGGGAGAATTCTTCATCATCCTCTTCTTCATCATCATCGTCAGAGATGGTGGGAGTGAATTTGAAAGCGAGCACTTTCTTCTTTTGTAGTGCCATCTCTTCCCTTGCCTTCCTCTCCATTTCATGGGTCTTAAGGTTTCCTATAAGACCGATGAGCTTCATCTTTTCTTTGTCGTTTAGCTCCTTCAATATAGTAGCCTTGACTTCCCATGAGGGTGGAAGTGCCCGAATGACTTTCCTTACTTTTTGATCGTTGTCAATGACATCACCTAAAGAAGCAAGACCATTAGTTATTTTAGTAAATTTTGTTACCATGTCATCAATGGTGTCATTTTCATGAATGGTGAAATTTTCATAGTGGGAACGTAAGAGATCAATTTATGCTCTCTTAACTTGTGATGTTCCTTCGTGTGTGACTACTAGGTGTGTCTAAATCTCGTAGGCGGATTTGCAATCGATGACCCTAGCAATATTGTCATCGTTCAAAGTTTGAAGTAAGGCATAGTGTGCCTTAGCATTTGCATCAAACTCCTTAGTGGCAATGTCGGACAAGGTGTCCTCATCACCAATGGGTACACTAAGGGGTTTAGTCACTGCTTTTGCAACCCGGCTTCCTAAGGATTGCAAAAATACAGTCATCTTAGCCTTCCATATAGAAAAGTTAAGGCCATCAAACTTGGGAGAGGTCTTAATACCTTTGACTATTTTTATTAAAGTGGATGAAGATGAAATTTTGAAAGAAGTGATTAACAATTAGGATATCTCTAAGGTTGTTAAGCTTAAAACTAGAGACCAATGCTCTGATACCAATTGAAATACACCTAGAGGGGGTGAATAGGTATTTTGCTAATCAAATGCAATTTTAAAACTACTTATAATTAATTATGTAAATGGTCACTCAAAATAAGAATTGAAGCCGAATTCTCCATGAAGGGCTCTAGAACTTCTCCTTTTCGATTCCTCTAGATATGAGTTGAGGTGCTCAGTTGTCTCCTTGTTGAGATGAGTATAGACCGGTAATGAAAGTGATGGAATGAAAGCAATTATAGAATGCAAGATGAACAATTTCACAAATATGAAAAATGAAAAGCAATAGAGAGTAAGACACAATCAATTGCTAACACGAAGGAATTTGTTTCGATGTTTGAGCCATCGCTCTATGTCCCCGCCTTCACCACTATGAAGGATTTCAATATCCTCTAAGAGATCTTTCACAAAGGGACCTTACACAAAAGAATTATAACTTGGACTACACAAGACCGAAGTACACAGCTCCATCAGCTCAACCCTCTACACAAGAGGTAGCACAAAGTGAATTGAGGTTACAAAGCACTTGGTGATCTGACAAGATCACAAACACTCTCTCTTACAACTTCCTATAGAGTGGAATATAAAGTGATGCTCAAGAAGTTAAGTGAGAGATGGAAAATCAGTTAGAAATAATAGAGGAGTTTTAAAACTAGCTGAAAATAGCTTTGGAAAGAATGAATTTGGAGATTGAAAGCTAGAAAAACTTCTCTTTAGAAACAAACTTGAAAACTTGTGTATTTTTCTTGTCTAAAATTAAAACCCATGATCCATATATATAGGTAATGAATAAATATCATTTAAAAATCATACCAGGTCATTTGGGGTGTGTTTAGACACTTGGAAACCAAAAATACCCGTTGGAATCTACTAAAAATAAAATAGATTCAAAAACTAGTCGTTATGACCATCGGGCCGCCGGTCGACCGGCCGATCGACCGACAGGTCATCCAGAATAGAGTCGTTCGCTCCGGTTGACCGCAAGGGTATTTTAAAAAGAAAGATTTAAACTATCAATCGATCGACCCGGTCGACAGAACCCAACGAGAGTTAGGGTCTCTGAGTCGGTCGACCGACAACGTGCATAAATGTGCACGACCCTGGCCAAAGGCCCGGTCAACCGTTCTAGCCTGCAATGGGCACCGGTCGACCGGGCGGTCGACCGTTCTGGCCTGAAACAGTTTTATGTATGGTTTTGGAATTTCAAACAAATTTTAAAATATTTTGTATTAGTTTAAAGGTAATGTAGCAATGTATAAGTGATGAAATACATGTTCTAAACTTGTTATAAAATTTTGAAAAAAATTATGAGACATGTCTCAAAATCAAACATGTAAAATACAGATACTACTAAAACTTGTATTTTTTGAAATTGTGTATTTTGTGTGTGTAACTTCTTGAGCATTACTACCTTATTCTACACTTTAACAAACTAATATCTTACAAGGCTCTAGGTGACTACAAGATCTTCAATCGAGCTTCTCTTTTAGCGACGAGTAACTGCTTTAAGCTTTGATCCCATATTTGAGTCTTCTTGAGTCTCCAACACCTTCCTTTAGAGGAAGAAAATACCTTTAGAGCCCTGAGATAAACTTAAACACTTGAACTTGATTAGTACAAATAAACACATATGTTTTGTTATCATCAAACCATAAAATCGGGTGATTGTAACCTTGCGCCAACATGCGGAAGATCAGTGGAGTAATTTACAGGTGGTAAAACTAGGAACACATAATATAATAATAATAATAAAACTAAAAATTTGAATTAAAACTCGATGAAAGCAAATATTGAAAAACTAGCAGTACAACTCAGATTACGGCTTCATGAGATAAGTACGTCGAAGAAATAATACAAACAAGAAAACCTCATCTATATACCATATACCTCACTTCACCGTAATCCGAGTGTGTACAACACGAATTGCAAAACAACATGATGATTTATTGATTAGCATCTTATTATTATTACTTGTCCTACTCATATATCTAGGTATGTTCCCTAGCGTCCCAACACACATACATCCATATATGAGTAAGTCGAGGTTGTTATTGAAAACTGATGATAATACCAATGTGTTATGTTTACAGTGGGTCCCGTACATTCCGGAGACCACGACCCAGGATGTTCTGTTGCTGGTGTACAGAACCAGCTGTAAGGCCTACAGGAAGTGGTTCTTATATTATGCCCAATCAGGAATATAACAGGAGGATGGAACCAGCGCTCCCCTCGGACACCTGGAGGCCCTCAGGTAGATCCGAAAGTTTGAGTTGTATAATATACCTAATACCACTGTAAATATATTCACCACTTGAAATCCATCAGTTTTCTCTTACTCGATGTAAGTTATTCTTTTTATAGTTTATTATTATATAATTATAATATTACGGGAATAGCAGGAGCATGACTGTTTAGTATACATAAGTACTATAGATTCAGGTCACTATATATAATACCGGATATCAAGATATGATTCCTGAAATATGATAATCATAAGTCAAGCAATCATGTAACAGGTGGCTGGTGATAAGTGATATCAAACAAGTGCCAGGTGATAGCATGCAGGAGTCAGGTGTCAAGTGGTAACATGTAGTAGCATGCCAGGTAATAAACACAATAGATATCACTATCAGAAAAACAGTACCGATACAGAGAATTAATATGGATACAAAAAAATGGTATCGATACAGCAGATCAGTGCGAGCATAAAAAATAGTCCCGATATAGGGAATCAGTATGAACACAGAAAAATATACAGTTTTTAAAAAACAGTATAAGTAAAGATTGCAAACTCTTCACAACCATCAATAAAAGAGTTAAATCGAGTTATCGAGCAGAAAAGTGAGTGAGAAAGCAAGCGAACGTTCAAGCGAAGCTAAACAAGTTAGGGAAAAGATCAGTGAACAGTGTTTTATCACCAAAACGCTAGTGGAACTCAGGAACAACTCAGCTTAAGATGCGAGTATAAAATCCGGTAGAGTTTCGCCTAGGCGTATTTAGTGGTAAAATGCTGAGCGCTAAGCTGCCTTTTCAGGCGTAGATAGAAAGTCCAGAGACTTTAATAAATCTCAGAGAGGTTAAGCCTGGAGACTGTGTACGTACATACAGGAGATGTTAGTACCAATAACACACATGCAAATATGGCTAACAGGCAAGAGAACTGACAAACGGGTAAACAGGAAGACTGAGCAAGCAGGTTTATAATTAGACCGTACCCGACGAGGCTACGCAATTAGGCTCAGCTCGCAGACACACGGTATAACTATTAAAACCCAGGAGTTCGATCCAAGCGGGAGCGTAGTAAGCCGTGACTGACGAGGTGTCCAATAGGCTAATTACACAGTCATAGGGCTTAGCTAGGCTCTCGACGAAGTTAAAAAACCCGGAGGGTTTAAGCCCGAAAGCTAACATAGAATCATAGAGCGGTTAAGCCCGGAGGATAACGACCACGAAGGGTCGGCCACACATGATAATAGAGTAGATATCACAAACATGGTTAAATTACACTAATGCAAGCATTCATCACAAGTCTGATACATGCAGTCCTGTGCACTTGGCCACATACAAGTACATGATGCAGTTCACATGAATATAGATACAATCACATAGTAAAAACAAAATACATGATACAAATGGGGTAATAAATACATGAATCCCCAAAATACAACTCAATCCATCGAAGCAGGGAGACCCAATAAATAAAGCGAGAATACTCACCTAAATCCACAAATGCGACGTGAAATCTAGATCTCCAGAACTCCAAATACTCAATGCGCGTGTATGTGTTCATATATATATATATATATATAATATATATAATATATAAATATAGAGAGAGAGGAGAAGAGACAATTTAGAGAGAGAGAGGATTGAGATCCAGGAGAGAGAAAGAGAGAAAAGGGGAGGGGCAGCAGCCCCTTGCTCTCGCACAGGGCCAGCAGGCCTGGCCATGCCGCGCACTAGCTGCGGCTACACGGACAGGCGCCGGCAAGGGCGCGATACCGGCCGCCGTCAGCCTTCGCTAGCCGCAAGGGGCCGGCCGGGCCGAAGGAGAGAGGTAAGGTTTTTTTTTTGGTGATGGTGTTGGGTTTTGGTGGGTGGTGGATTTGGTGGAGGTGGTGGAGAATTCAGTAGGGGAGGAGGTGAATTGGTGGTTGAGGTTGAAGGTGATGATGAGGAAGGAGGTGATGGTGGAAATAGTGGTGGGAATTTGGGGAAGAAGGTGGTGTATTTCAAAGAAGAAGATGATGAAGGTATTGATGAATTTTGGTGGAATTGAAGGACATGGTGTAAATTGGGGAGATGGGGATGGAGAGGGTGTGTAGGGTGGCCGCCGGAGTTAGACGCCGGCCATGGGGGTCCCGGAGTTGGTTGGATGTGGCGTGGAAGTGATGATGGTGAAGATGATGGAAAATTAAAGAAGAAGAAGAAGATAGAAGATGTGTTGTTGTTGGTGTTGAAGGAGATGGAGGGAGATGGAGTTTTAGGGGGGGAGAGGATAGCTTGCTGGAGGGGTCACCGCCGGCTATGGTCGTCGGCCAAGGGGTGAGTGATCGGTCGCTAATATTGCACATTCATTATCATATTCTCATATTTATTATAGAATAAACTCTGCTTTTCTTAATTATTGTTTAATTTATTTGCAGGCCCATTACTAAAGGAGAGGGAAGAGAAACGAGCCCAAAAGCCCATCAAATTTAGATTTAAATCAGAATTAATTTGAAGTCAGTAAATCAGGGTAGATCAGGTCGGTTCAGATCAGTTGAAAACCAGTTAAAAACATATCTCTTCAAATCAATCGGTTAAAACTAACAATCAAAGGCCGTTTCGTCAAATCTAGGAGCTGAAACGAGAAATTCAGCTACAGATAAAGTCAGATCGCGAAATCAGGAGGTACCACCCCCCAGGTGTGGCCACCTGGCCACACCCAGGCTATGATAACATGACCAAAGCTGCTTTTTCGCGGCTTATTGCAATTGTTGGGGGAGCGTTTGCTCCCCTATCTTCGTACACCCCTACCCGTTGGGTTTTGCCTATAAATACTGAGATTTTCAGAGCATACAGGGGACGATGATGCAGAGATAGAATTTAGTCCACTTTTTTATTCTTTTTAGTGTAGGTTTTTGTTTTTCTTTTTATGTAATTTTCAGTTTTCATTTATGTAATTCAGAGGAGATCAGAGTTTCATAGGAGAATGAGAATGAAGCTTGTACTGAGAGTGACACCGGTATAAGTTGTTCTTCTTTTCTCTATTATTATAAAATCAAATCTATAGTTACCTTTTTTATGTACTTTGTTTTTGTGTTCTTCTTCTTCTTTTCTACTTCTCTTTTTCTTGTACCAATTGCTATCCAAGTGAGTATTATAGCATCGAAAGAGCCTTGCCTTTGCGAGTGCCACTGATAGCTCATGATGATGGATTTTAGTCTCTATCTGTATCATTTCATGCTTGTTTTATCTTGATGATGTAATGTCGAAGAGACGAGAATCAACTCTTATGGGCTATGCGCTGATTGCCTCCACTTCAAGGTAACATCGTCGCCAAATATTCAAGGTAACGTTTTGGTCAAAGGAGGTAAGTAATTATTTTTAATTTCTTTCTTTTAACTTTTAGTGTAAATTACAAAAAACCATAATCTTTCAAATCTCTTTCACTCTTTTTTAATTTCTTTGTACATATCACTTCTATTTTCTCCACCTTCTCATTCTATCACTTTCTTCCTAACTTGACTTTAACTTCATTTTTCTCTTCTTTTTAAAGAACTAAAAGAAGAATTTTAACCATTATTTATAACCTAAGAGAGAACTTGCTAAAAAAGCTTCCATCGCTAGTCCCTCCTTGTAGATCACAACCCGCATAGCCACTTGCTATAGCGGTAGAATTGAGCATCCTGCACTATTGTTATAAAAGTTCTGAAATTCTGTATTTTTGTGCAGGTAAAACATCAATCAAATTTTGGCGCAGTTGCCGGGGAGGGACGGTAAGTTATTCTCTTGTTAGATTTACATTTTTGGTTAACTTTCTTCTTTGTTTTTGGTATACAGGTTTAACAACAAGGAATTTTGTTGCAGTGGACATATAAGTGGCCCTGGACTCTGCTAAAGAAAGTAGAGCCCAGAAGCCCTCAGATTTGCTACATTCCTGTGGCAATCTGAGTGAACTACTAACCTGTATTTTTTGCAGGTTGGCTTAATTGCATAGTTTAATATCTGTAGCATTTATTTCCTTATTTGACTCACTGTATATACATTTCTAACACAAACAGTAAAAAGTTGATTGTAAATGCTAAAAATGATGTAGACTTTGCATTTAGGCACTTGTCTATTTCATTACATTTTCTATGTACTGTTGAAGAGTGTTAGAGCCAAGGTATGTGTGCATAGCATTTAGTATAAGGTTCATTCTTGAATGAAATATTGCTTGAGTGTTACTTTTTTCTATATACTTGTAGATTATACTAAATTGATTTAAGGGCTTCTCCTATAAACAAGATAAGGTGGGGAAGTCATTACCCTCCCTTAGCCCACAAATAATCTCCTTACTCACTAATCCAAGCCTAACTAAAACTGAGTAGACGTTGGCCCTAGGGACATCTCGAACTCAAATAGGAGACTGACCTAAGGGGGAGTTGATTTGAATCTCACTCTTGCCAAATCGGTGACTAAGGTTGGGGATTGAGGGGCGAAACCTCGAAGGCTGGTGGTTTGGCTTAATTATGCCCGTCGCTTGTGCGCGGATACCTCCCACCAATCTTTCCCCTACCTGACCGATTAAGTTGTGGTCAGATTCAGCAATATACCCCTCGTGGACAGTCTAACCAGTTAGGAGTCGTCTAGGTCTAAGGTTTACCCTAACTTAGGTTAGATTTTTTTCTTTTTATTTGTTTGCTTATTTGTTTGTTTTTTCTTTATTTGTGTTTGACATTTATTGTGTGATATGGCTTATAACAATAATTTTTTCAATTTTAATGATAATCTATATTATACCCGACCTCTTTTTCAGATATTACTAACCCGGCATATCATAAGTTTAACCAACCTAGTGTGCCGATTGGTCTTATCCGAATCGATATAACCCATGTCCCCAATCTTATGACCATAATTTTCAAAATAATTTCAACTCTTCACAGAATCAATGGGGATTCACCTCCCCCGAGCCTAATTTTCAACAAACTTGTCCTCCTTATCCACCTTGTCCACAATATTTTCAAGATTCATACTCAGTTCCACTAGTTCAAAACAGAAAACCATCAATCTTGGAAATGAGTATGCGTGAGTCCAAGCAACAATCACAAAATCTGACGGACTCACAATTTCACCACAAATTCCAAAATAAAACTTCATCTTTTCAAATCCAATCACAACAAAACGATGAACCAATCGACTATGAAAAGATGCTTGAAGCCATGACTCAGGCTCAAATCCCTCGTAATCATGACATAGATCTAATGGTCTAAACTCTTCATGCTCACCGTTTGACCATTTCTGATATCGCTAACCATTCTATTAGAGCCGAAAAATCATGTTGTTTTGGAAAATAAGATTCCATTTCAGCAAACCTATTTGAACTTGCCCAAACTTCAAATTTTGAAAATGACATTGACAGTTTGGCAAGTTATCCCTTTCTTGAAATGAACTTGAGAATGAATATGATCCCGAATCTCAACTTGGTGATTCAATTCTACTTCCTGATTCAATAATGACTCCGGTGTCTTCACCTGATTTCAATCTTTTTCCCGAGTCAACATTGGATCCTGTGTCAATTCATCATGAAATTGAATCGCCAATTTTTTATGATCATCATATTGAACTTGACCAATTTCATACTTTTGAAAGTCTCATTGACAAATTGGCAAGTTCTCATTTTATGAAATTGAACTCAATGAGAAATGTGACCTAGATTCTCAAATTTGTGATCCAATTCAAATTCCTGAATCAATATTGACTATTGTTTTGTTACCCAACTTGAGTAATATTTTAGAGTCAGTTTCGATTCCCACACCTGTCATTCTTGAACTTGAATCACCAATATTAGGTCACATTCCGTTGTTGGGAAATGAATATAGATTTGAGTTTCAACTTCTTGATTTGGACCCACTTCCTGAACCAATTTCGACTCCTGAACCTTCACTTGACTTAAGTCACTTTTTGAGTCAGTATTAGTTCCCGTACTTCCTAAGTCCAAGTCAATCATTCCATCTTTTCACACTCCATTTTGGGACAAGGGAGCTGATAAAATTGACTCTGAAATTATTTGTGAAATTTGAAAATTAGATGGGGTAAAATTCTTAATAAAAATCATTCATATATCCATCATTTTAGTGGGTTATATTAGAGAGGTTTCTGGTGGTTCCTCTAAACTTCACGAAAATTCGATTGGGCCGCATTTCGTGGACCAATCAGATCACCACCGGAACCACCACCTTAAGGTAATATTTCCTTCCCTTTCTTCTTTTTCATGCATCTATGCATTAATTCATACATTGAGGACAATGCATGAGATAGGTGTGGGGGAGGGTCTAACATATCTTAGGTTTTTCTTTTATTTAAAAAAAGAAAAAAAATTAACATTTTCTTTACTTTTAAAAACTTTTTGAAAATAGAAATAATATTTTAACATTTTTTTTTGTAAGAAATTAAGTCAATTTTAAGGAATTGGAAAATCAAAATTAGGATTTCTTACACTTGGTCAAAATAAGATTATTTGTTTGATTTTAGGGTTAGGAAGATAATTTATCAAAGTAATTTAGTTTTGATCTTTACCTTGATGAAATATGTACACTTCATACACTTACACACTTAGGGTTCAAAACAAAGATTCTTATGCTTTAAAAAAAAGAGAGAAAAATTATATCTATGAAAGATAAGCAAATCTAATTATTGACTAGCTAGGTGCTTGGCCTAAGAAAGCTTTGGTATTTATGCGAAAGATGATTAGATAAGTTTGAGATAAATATATATATAAAAATCTTCTGATTAAGCTAGGTATTTGTGCCTAATAAACCATAAGTATTCACGCCTAAAAGCGGTTCATATAATAAAATCCTTAGTTTTAAGGCCTTGTTTGCTCGAGTCCTTAAGTCCTTGAGGTGTTTCCTCACCCGGTACCCTAAGACCGTTTGGTTTGGGAGTCACGATTAGAGGCTCGTTACATGGGCAGATTAGAAAGCCTAATAGAACTAAGGAATAATACCACAAAAAATAAAATAATAATAAATAAATAAGGCATAAAGTCAGAGTTAAAGAACCCTTAGTCAAAATTTCACGGTCACAAAGGTGCATATGATTTAGGATAAAATAATAGACTAGATGAGAAGTACAATTTGACTCCTTATTTTGATTGATAACAAATTTTTGAATAGAGACTAAGTTTAAGAATGAAAATTTTAGTTTTCCTATAACTTATAGATTACTTAAATCTTATAATAAATTTTAAATATTTTTCTTTCAAAATGTGTTTTCAAAATACTAACATTTTTCTCTTTCTTTACGGAATTTTGTAGGTGTAATCCACTAAAAACCCTCACGAGACAACTCGTCCTCTAGGGGAAACCTAGAGCTTTAACGGCTTGTTGCACATGCTCAGTGCTATCGCGTGACCTGCGAAAGTGGTCTAATAATTTTTTGTTTGGCTGTTTTCCTCGAGGACGAGCAAAAGATAGGTATGGGGGTGTGATCGGTCGCTAATATTGCACATTCATTATCATATTCTCATACTTATTATAGAATAAACTCTGCTTTTTCTTAATTATTGTTTAATTTATTTGCATGCCTATTACTAAAGGAGAGGGAAGAGAAACGAGCCCAAAAGCCCATCAAATTCTGATTTAAATCAGAATTAATTCGAAGTCAGTAAATCAGAGCAAATCAGGTCGGTTCAGATTGGTTGAAAACCAGTTAAAAACTTATCTCTTCAAATCAATTGGTTAAAACCAATGATCAAAGGCTGTTTCGTCAAATTCAGGAGCTGAAACGAGAAATCCAGCTGAAGATAAAGTTAGATCGCGAAACAAGGAGGCACTACCCCCCGGGAGTGGCCTCCTGGCCAAACCCAGGCCGCGGAAATGCGGCCAAAGCTGCATGTCCACGGCCCGCGGCTAAAGCCGCGTGTCCACGGCTTTGTTGCAACTGTTAGGGGAGCATTTGCTCCCCCTATCTTCATACACTCCTACCCATTGGGTTTTGCCTATAAATACTGGGATTTTCAGAGCGTACAGGGGACGATGATCCAGAGATAGAATTTAGTCCACTTTTTAATTCTTTTTAGTGTAGGTTTTTGTTTTTCTTTTTATGTAATTTTCAGTTTTCATTTATGTAATTCAGAGGAGATCAAAGTTTCATTAGAGAATGAGAATGAACTTTGTGCTGAGAGTGACACCGGTGTAAGTTGTTCTTCTTTTCTCTTATTGTTATAAAATCGAATCTATAGTTACCTTTTTTATGTACTTTGTTTTTGTGTTCTTCTTCTTCTTTTCTACTTTCTCTTTCTTGTACCAATTCTTATCCTAGTGAGTCTTATAGCATCGAAAGAGACTTGCCTTTGCGAGTGCCACCGATAGCTCATGACGATGGATTTTAGTCTCAGTCTGTATCATTTCATGCTTGTTTTGTCTTGATGATGTAATGTGGAAGAGGCGAGAATCAACTCTTATGGGCTATGCGTTGATTGCCTCCACTTCAAGGTAACATCGTCGCCAAAGATTCAAAGTAAGCTTTTGGTCAAAGGAGGTAAGTAATTATTTTTAATTTCTTTCTTTTAACTTTTAGTGTAAATTACCAACACCACAATCTTCCAAATCTCTTTCACTCTTTTTCAGTTTCTTTATACATATCACTTCTATTTTCTCCACCTTCTCATTCTATCACTTTCTTCCTAGCTTGACTTTAACTCCATTTTTCTCTTTTCTTTTTAAAGAACTAAAAGAAGAATTTTAACTATTCTTTGTAACCTAAAAGAGAACTTGCTAAAAAAGCTTCCATCGCTCGTCTCTCCTTGTGGATCACGATCCGCATAGACACTTGTTATAACGGTAGAATTGAGCACCCTGCACTATTGTTATAAAAATTCTGAAATTCTGTATTTTTGTGCAGGTAAAAACATCAATCAGTGAGCGTCGGCCAAGGAGAGGAAGAGAGAAAGAGTGAGAGAGTGTGAGAGGTTAAAAAGAGAGTGAGAGTGAGATTAGGGGAGAAAGAGAGATTGAGAGAGAGATCTTAAAAAAGAAGGGGGAAGCCCAGACCCGCATCTGGCCTGGGGGAGACTCGCGTCTAGCCTAGGCCAGACCCGCATCGGGTCTAGACCCAAACACGGTCTGCAGTTGGAGAGAGAAAGGGAGGAGCGAGAGTTAGTGGGGGGAGAAGATATTTTTGGGGGATTTGTGTGGTGGAGAAAAATAGGGAAAAAGAAAACAAAAAGGGAAAATAGGGGAAAAGTAGTGAAGGAGAAAAATAGAGGAAAAAGAAAGAAGAAAGAAAAGAAAATATCCAGGTAGATATTCTGGAACTGGAAAACAACGAAAATACTGGAAAAGGCCGAAAAATAAAGTAACTCAGAAAGATCTCCAAAAATTCTCAAAATTAGAAAATATTATTTTAAGATACATGCTGAAATCAGCTTTTAGAAATTCAATCCCGTTTTCAAAATAAAAATTCTGAAATCTACTAGTAATACCAGTGGGCACCAAAACCGGTTGAATTTCGATAAATTTAGAAATCTATAAAAATGAACTAAGGTAGAAAATATGATTCTAAGAAATAATATGAAAATAGATTTTAGAGATTTAGATCTATTTGTAAATTAAAAATTTTGAAATCGACCAGCGATACTGGCCGACACCAAATCTGGTGGAATTTTGACAAATTCAGAAAAATCTCCAAAAATACATTTAGATAAAAAATGTGATTTTAAGAAATAATATAAAAGTAGTTTGTAGAAATTTAACTCTGGTTATAATTAAAAATTCGAGAATCGATCGGCAGCATCGGCCGTACCGGTTGAAGATTTGCAATTTAAATCGAAAAAAATTCCAGAAAATCATGAAAAATCAAAAATATTAGAAAATAATGTTTAAAACTGAAATCGATCAAATCAGAATACCAGAAAGGTCAAATTAATCCATACACTAAGATTGGGTCCCCGGTTCAGACTCGGGTTGATTCTGGATTCGAGAATCCGAATTCATTACCAAACGATAATATAAATAATCATAAAAAAATTAAATATAAGGAAAAATCAAAAGAATATGATCAAAAAATTAGAATATGTATCTAAGTACGTATTCTGGGAATGGGGTATACATTCTACCCATCTTACAAAAATCTCCGTCCTCAAAATTTTGATAAGGGGAAGATGAACACATGAAAGATAGGGAGAGGGTTATACCAATTAAGATATGAATAAATATGGGTAATTTTCACAAGACTACCGATCGATAACTCTGGACCTAAACGTCTTCTGCTTCCTGCCATATAAAACTTCAGACGGTACTATATCAATGCAGATCTATTAATTGACAATAAGAAAATTCTGCCCGATGAAGATTAATAGAAATCTGAATAGTCTAATTGGGCTGCCCGGACTGACAGAAAGTAATAAGATAAGCTGAATAGAAGAAGAGACCCTAATTTCTTTGAAGACTTAAACAGAACTGCGATCTGAATCCCGTGTCTCTGTCCGACACAATAATAACTAGAATACCATGTAGCATAACTATCTCTCTCCTATAATTATCTGCCAAAACTTTTGTTGACTGACTCACTCTGGATAATATATAATGAGCTGACTTAAGAACTGACCAAACTCTCACTGCTTGAATTCTGCTAGAATTGACACAGATTACTCCCTTCAAATAGAAGAGACCCCAAAAATATGATACTTACCTATTCATGACTCATACTTATTCTACGTAACATAAAGCTGTTCTGGGCGAAGAGTCTGTAATAAGATCACTAGATATTCTTCTTATTCTCTGTTACTCTGAAAGTAGAATGTAATAATGCAGATAAAGAAAACTTGATAAACTGATCATAGATATATAGATGAAGAACCAACTGATAGTAACAAGTTCTGAATACTAGGCATCGATTACTCTGAACTGTATAACCTAGAATTTATAAGAACTACTCTCTGGAGGATAACCCGACTGCAGATTGAACAATTCAAGAATACTTAAGTCCTGCAAGAATGGCCGAATGGATCATCAATAAAAATTATGACAACTTGGTCAATATGCAGCGAGAAAATCCAGTTTGTTAAATCCATGAAATACATTAAGCACAAGAAACTCGGAGAATGAGGCTAGAGTACTAAACTCTGACGAAACTAGCCACAACCGAAGTCAGGACCAGGTGGGGCTATTGTGTAACACAAAGTCAGATGCTTAGTACTAGGGTGCGGCAGAGCTAACGCTCTGTGAAGTTTGCACTTGGCGAAGCTCTCACGTCGAAGTCAGCGCGTAACACAGCACTAAATGCAAGCGTCAGGGTGCAGCAAAGCCCACGCATGGTTGAGCTTGCATGGTTAGAACATGACTCTCGCTTGGCGAGGCTAGTGGGTTCCATGGTTCATCGAACTCATAAAGACTGCTAAGCGTTGTGGCTCCGAAGAACACGATCAAGAATTCACAATAACCAAAATGAGTCCAAATGCTATCTTCTGGAAGTTGACTCTTCGGCAGATCACTTCTGAAAATACATGAACTCTGTGAAATTGATGGAAGGGATTGTGATTGTTTCTGAAATAATATAGAGAATACCATGGCTCTATCTGGCAGAAGTTCTGAATAAGAAAAATTGTTTCATATCAACATCCTCGTGTAGTGATACAGTCTATCTAATCATAAAAGTGCTACTCAATTTCCTGTCTTGATCTCCGTGATGCATCTATACATATAAAAATAGAATGCCAAGCCGAAGAACTGTCTGATATAAAATAACACAATGCACTAGAATCAAAGAATACCAGATAAGGTGAGTGGGAACTACATCTGTCCTGTCGCCACCTTACTAATCTACCCATATCTTAAGTTGGTATAAGGACTATGAAAACCAAACTAGTGAATAATGGAAGGGATTCAGGAGTCAAAGAAAGGACGATTAAGAAGAAATAGACAACTCTACATTTGTAGTTGGACTGTATAACAAGGACTCATACATTCTAGTTGCAAATTTCTTTACCATTAATTTGCCGACTGGTAATACTGAGGATGTGAGAGCCTAGGCTCTGATACCACCCTGTAACGCCCCGATCTAGCGGGTACGAAGACGTTACTACGACGTATATATATAGATCAAAGATACCCTCACATATATATGCTAAGTATCAGTACAGGTAAAAATCAGAGTACGAAAGTACGTGGTGCTTTATTCATTCTAATATATGAGTATAATTATAAAGTTATCATATGATGTGACACAATAATACAAGAATATTATATCATCGATAGGCGTAATTGTGAGAATACAAGGAGAAATACTATGATGAATAGTATAAAATGCTCTCATGAGTTACAAAAGAAAAACTCGAGGGACGAGCAGGGGACCTAAAAGGATAGAGTCCCGGACTAGTCTTCCGCTGATCCACTATGTTTCTGATGCGCCACTCTGATCATCAGGGTGTCTATCACGGTTTAAACTTCAGAATTTGGACATGCAGATCTAGGGGAGTCAGAAACTCCCCAACGAGTGGTGTAATGAATGCCAAGTGGCGTACAAGGATAAGCACACGTGTATCGGTAGACGTAAGCATATACACCCGAACATGAAAGAGGCATCAAGTGATGAGATGTATATAAGCAACAAAATCAGTTGTACGAGCTCAGTAGATAGATTCATGAGATTGATATCTCGAGGGGATAATCTAAACAAGAAAACCCTTATCTATATACCATATACCTCATATCTCCATCGACTGAGTACGCACAACCTAAGCTGTCCACAATAACAATAGAACAGTATAAATCATTAGGGAGTAGTGATTATACGGTAACTAAAGAATCTGTATAAAACAAAGAATAGACAAGTCAGGACATTAGGCATAATAATACAAGTGTAATACCAGGCAAAAGGCAGGCTCTGTACAATACGGTAAACATGAGATTAGTGGAATAATATACAGGTGGTAAATCAGAAACATATAAAACAATAATAATAAAACTGAAAATCTGAATTAAAACTCGATGAAAGCAAATGACAAAACCAGCAGTACAACCCAGATTACGGCTTCATGAGATAAGTATGTCGAAGGAATAATCCAAACAAGAAAACCCTCATCTATATACCATATACCTCACTTCACCGTAATCCGAGTGTATACAACTCGAATTGCAAAACAGCATGATGGTTTATTGATTAGCATCTTATTATTATTACTCGTCCTACCCATATATTTAGGTATGTACCCTAGCGTCCCAACACACATACATAAGTCAAGGTTGTTATTGAAAACTGATGGTGAGACCAATGTGTTATGTTTACAGTGGGTGCCGTGCATGTCCGGGACCACGACCCAGAATGTTTTGTTACTGGTGTATGGAACCAGCTGCAAGGCCTCTAAGAAAAAGGTCTTATATTATGCCCAATCAGGAATATATTAGGAGGTAGGGAGCTGATCGTGGGAAAACCGCGCACAAAAAGTGTATGTTTTGAAATCGATATTTAAAATGTGTGTGCTTTGGCTTCCTCGATACTTCCGTTATAGCATAGAGGCTAAAACGAGTCGAATCCACAAGGATGGGAGGCGATAGAAGCTTTACCGGTTGATTCACGTGTATGTTAAAAGTTCTTCAAAGTTTTAAAGAATCAAAAGAAAAGAAAGTAAAGAATGAAAAGAGAAGTACGGTGAAACACAAAGAAGTGGGAGACATAGAAAAGAATGTATTTGTGATTTTTGGATATATTTCTAAAACAAGTGAAAAAGAAAGAAAACCCATGGCTACTAACTACTAATGACTCCACCAACATGCTAACCTCTTAGTGATAGTTGCCTCACATGTATCATTGGCCATCACTATTCCTTGGTTCAAGAGCTATTCAAAGTATGACTCATATGTAACTTATCACAACCCAACTCAACAAACAAGTGCAAGCTACACTTAAACCATCAATACTATAAAAAAGTAAGCATGGAATAAAGTAATGTTATCTTGTTAGTGGTTAGGAAGTTAGAGTGTTAGATCCATCATCATGAGCCATCAATGGCTCTTGCAAGAGCAAGGCCAAAACGAGGCTATTAGATTCATGTGGATTATCATAAAAGAAGTTAAACTCATTGGTGGTTAGTAGTTAGTGCCATGAGAGAAAAGATTAGCTACACATGTAAAAGAGATTAGAGAGAAGAAAACATAGAGAGGTAAAGAGAGCACCTTTCATAGATTGTCACCTTCTATTACAAGCACTCTTGCATTCCAAGCATAAACCACTCTCTCTCCCTATTACAAGATCTACAAAATGGAAAATACAAAGAGGGAGAAGAAGAACTAACCTAAACTAAACTACACTAAATTACAACATGAAAATGAAAACTACTCCTAACTCTACATATCTCCCTTTTGTAAACTCCAGAGGAGTATTTATAGGCACCAGCGAAGAGGGGGGACAGGGGACAAGATGTGACCCAAAACGGCGCGCGCGGCGCGGCCGTATTGCCGCGGAAACGTGGCAAATGCCGCGTTTTCGCGGCAGTCCTTGGGCGGCGCGCGCGGCGCCGCCTGCTGCGCGTTGCCCTGTTGTCCCCCTGTAGGCTAAAGCTCCCGGTTTTGGTTTTGCAGCCCCTGGTTTTGACAGAATCAGTTCTCTAGGTCAATAGCTATTTTAATACCCTTTTAATCACAAATTAAATGGTGATTTGGGTCTTCTTCTTCATTTGAACACCATTGACTTAGGATCAAGCAAGCAAGGTAAAATTAGCAGAATTTATTTATCAAATAAATGTGAGATGTGATGAAAATTATGCAAAATTAGAGACTAATTACACCCCCACACTTATCTTTTGCTCGTCCCGAGCAAAACAAAAAAGAACTAAGAAAATTATTACACCACTTTCGCCGGTGACGCGATTGCACTGAGCATGTGCAACAAGCCGTTAAACCTCTAAGTTTCCCCTAAAGGAGGAGTTTTGTCTCCTGAGGGTTTTCAGCAGATTACACCCACAAAATCCATAAAGAAAGAACTCAAATGTTAGTATTTTGAAAACGCATTTTTGAAATAGAGAAAAGTGTTGAAGTATTTTTGCGAAAATATAAGTGATCTAAGGTCAGAGGTTAACCAGAAATTGTTCTTTCTTAAACTAAGTCAAAATGCAAAAAATCTTGTTATAAATTAAATGTAAGAATTTAAAATTGAATTGACTCTTTGATCTTTCATAAAACTCTTAGAAAAATATGCACTTTATGAACTGTGAAGATTTTGGGATATCGACTCAAACTTTCATGCTATTTATTTAATATATATATATATATATTTTTTTTTTTCTTTTTTCTTCCTTAGTTTTCTTAGGCTTTCTTATTTACCCGGGTAGTGAGCCTTTAGCCGGTGACTCCCAAACCAGATGGTCTTAGGGCACCAGATGAAAAAACATCTCTCGGACTTAAGGACTCGAGTAAACAAGGCCACAAAACTAAAGGGGTTTATTATAATATATATATATATTTTTTTTTTTCACCATTTTAGGTATGAATAATCATGCTTCCTGAGGCATAATTACCCAACTTCAATAAGTGGTTTTTATTGTCATAATTATTTTTTTTAAATATATTTTATGGCATTTCTAGTCTTTGTTTCAATCCCAAAAATTGTGTAAGTGTGAAGTACATAAATCTAAGACAAAAAATTCAAGATCAAATTATCTTTTCAATCTTACTTTCTTATCCTAAAATTTAAACAAGATCTATTATTTTGACTTGGTTTAAAATTTCATAATTTTAGGTCTTCCTATTTCTTAAGATAATCTTAATTTTCTTAAAAATGGATCAAAACTATTTCTCTTGTTTCAAAAAGTTTTGTAAAAAGAAAAGAAAAGTTTTTATAAAAGATTTTTATTTTTATTTTAATTAAAAGAAGTGTAAAAGAAAGAAAATATAAAACTAACTATGTTAGTAAACCCTCCCCCATACTTATCTCATGCATGGTCCTCAATGCATCGTGAATGTGTAAATACATGAAACAAATGGAGAGGGAAGGAAAATTACCTCAAGGGGGTGGCTCTGGTGGTGGTCTGATTGGGCCAAGCGTTGTGACCCAACCTAGATATCGTGGATCAGCCAGAAATCCACCAATGACCTCTTTAAGATGACCCAGTAAAATGATGATGGCATGAATGATTTTATTTAAAAATTATCCCCATCTAATTTCCAATTTTCAAAAATAATTACTGAGTCATTTTCTTCAACATTCTTGTCCATCAATGAAGTGTGATTTTGGAAGATGATGGATTTGAACTCAAAGGGATCAGGAATAAAAATCGATACCGACTCGAGAATTTGACTCAGATCAAGTCGAGAGTCAACAATGAGAGTCGAAATTGGTTCAAAAACAGGGTCCAACCCAAAGAATTGATGTTCACACACTTCCCCATAAATGAAGTGTGTGAGAGATAGGGGATTCCATTTCTCGGTGTACTGGTACATGATTCAACATTGACTCCGGAATAGAGAAAAAATCTGGTAAAGATACCGGGGTCATTATTGAATCAAAAAGTGAGATGGAATTACTAACATAAGGTGCATGATCACTTTCAAGCTCAAGTTCAATTTCAGGAAAATGATAACTTGCTAAAATGTCAAGGTAGTTCTCAAATTTTGGGCAAGTTCAGGTTGGTATGATGAAATTGAAGCTGAATTTTCAAAATGACATGATTCTTGGGTCCAATCAGTAGAGCTAGGGATATAGGGTTTGGTCAAAGGTTGATAAGGAAGACTTTCCTCGCTCTCATTGAACAATTCGCTCATAAGTAAGTCTAACCTACTGATAGGCTGGGTAACAGAATTTGAATTTGGAATCATATCTTCCATACTCGTGGCTGTAAATCACCTAGAGGGGGGGTGAATAGGTGATGGCTAATCTAATGGTCACTTAATGACAAATAATGCGGAATTAAAAACTATTATGACCTAAAACAAACTATTACACTAAACACCACGTATAACACAAGAGTGTAGCCGAATTCCCGTGAAGGGCTCTGGACTAACTCCTCAAGATTCCCCTAGATATGGGTTGAGGTGCCGCGTTGGCTCTCTTGGTTGAATACAAGTGTTAGCAAACAATCCCCAAGCATATATATCAATTAAGCACAATAAGAATATCAAGCATGTAAAGATAAACACAATTATAGCATGCAAGATATAAACAAGGGACAAAGAGAGAAAGAGCAATCGCAAACACAAGGGATTTGTTTCGAGGTTCGAGCACACTTGCTCTACATCCCCGCCTTCGACACACGAAGGATTTCCACTAAAAACGATCCCACCGGATCACTCCTTGGTGCCGCAACACCTACAAGCTGAGTTCACACTTGAACTCCTTGGACTCTCTAGCTCGTACACACGCAAGCCCCACAAGCTCGCCGAGGCCGCACCTCAACCAAGAGTTCACACACGAACTCTAAACAACGCGAACGCAACCGTCCGCCTCCTCAAAGGAACAAAGAAAATCTCTTGGTGATCTAAACACTTTGATCACCAATAAACACTCTCACTACAACACTCCTATAGAATGAATAATCAATGGTTGCTCAAGTGTTTGTGTGAGAAAAACAAGGATGAGAATGATGGAGGAAAAACTCAAGAAAATCACTTTCTAAACACTCTTGATAAACTCCCCTTTTGATTGGAAGTATTAGTTCACAATTTAGTGGAGAAAACTCTTTTAATGAAGTAGGAAAAACTGGCTCAAAGTCCACTAAAAATCTTCTTCCAAAACAATGACCAAACCCCCAAGTATATAGGCTGTCAGAAACTAGCCGTCGGGGTCTGTCAGACCTGTCGGTCGACCGCCCGGTCGACCGGCCTACGGTCATATTTCAGACCATTGTGCCTACGGTCGACCGGCCGGTCGACCGAGGCCAGATACAGAGAGCAGGTCTCTCTGTCCGGTCAACTGCCCGGTCGGCCGGGGCATTTCCAGAGAGCAGAGCTCTCTGGACGGTCGACCGGGTCGGTCGACCGGCCATCTGCCAGGTCAAGCGTGCACGTCGGTCGACCGAGCCGATCGACCGACTTCAGCCCCAGTCGACTTGGTCGGTCTACTAGTCGACTGGCTGAAGCCTGGAACAGAAAAACTGGGATTAACACTTAGTCTTTTTGGCTCTTATAAATCCCATAAATGCACAGAAAATCTACAAAAATAGTTTTACCAATATACTTTGATAAACAAACATGCTTGCACAAAATCAAGGCATGTTACAAATGTTTTGGACTATTTTGTAACTTGAAAATATTGGTTCAAAATGAAAACTGTATTTTTCCAAAACTTGTTTTCCAAACTTTGTTTTTCCAAAACTTTCCCAAATACAAAAATAAGATATTCTAAACACTTTTAAAGCATAGGGTGTATAGATATGATCCACTACACAAACATGGTGAAATATCTATGTTTTTGACATTAAGCTCTAACTTGGTTTTGGTTAAAATATAAGTATATGAGAAACACCAAAAACCAAATAGTATTTTTCCAAAATGAAAAGTCTTTTCTAAACTGAAAATTCTTTTATGAAAAGACAACTAAATCAAGAGTGTGTGTGTAAATGTATACTTGAGCAATCCACCAACTATTCTATCCTTACATTTTAACTAAAAACAAAATCTTATACCTAGACACAAGTCTTCATCTTCTTGAAGTCTTCACTTGAAGTCTTCTCATCTTATTGACTTGGTCCAAACACGATCCAAAAGCTCTTTGGATCACACCGTGCTAGCTCCAAAACTTGACTTTAAATCCTTTGTTGAAGTTATGCACCTACTAAGATCTTGATCATAAATCTGTCACTAATTAAACATAAGATCATTAGTACTATAACTACATGAGTTAATCATCATCAAAACTAGTGATGGGCCTTTGGGCCAACAATCTCCCCCTTTTTGATGATGACAAAACTCATGAAGTTATATATGCATGGATTAAAGTAAAGCCTCAAAGAAGCTCCCCCTTAACTCATGCATAACAAATAAACAAATAGATATGGCAATGAAGCACATAAACATGTATGAAAATGAATGACATGTATGCAAAAACAACATGCCAAAACAGTCATAAAACTCATCAAGTTCATCTCCATACATTTGCAAAACAAAACATATATGCATAAACATAAATTCTTCTTCACAAAACATGCATATAAATCCAAATTCTTCTCCCCCTTTTTGTCAATCATCAACAAAGGGGTTAAAGTAAAAACAAAAATTTTCTCCCCCTTTTTGTCATAAACAAAGAGATCAATAAGGGGTTAAACAAATAAGTCAATAAAGTTTATATGCGATATACATTCATGAAGAGGAAGACGCTAAGTTAGCTTCCCTACATATATGCATTACATGAAAGAGGGATGACAAGCCCTAATTCACATAACACATAATATGTAATGCATAAAAGGAGATGTGAAGCTCCTCCTACACACGTGTACCACATAAAGAAGAGTTGTCAAGCTCCTCAATACAAGATACACTCAACATGAATCTATATATAGAAGAGATGTTAAGCTCCCCTTGCATATAGGCAATACACATCAAAAACATTTTTAATTTTTCTTAAAAATTTTTTAAGGTATCAGAGCTCTTGTAAAACAATCAAATTTTAAGATACCAAAAGTAAATAATCATTATTGTAAAACATATTGATACCAATTGAAATTTATAACAAATTTGACATTGAAGCATATTGATACCAATTTAAAATAATGATCAAATTTTTTTATTTTTCATAAACTTTGTGCTTTTAAATATGTATTCCAATTGTAAATTAAGCACTAAAACATCATATATATGTATGATAATAGAAATTAACATTGAAGGCATACATATATATAGAAAAACAAACTTATGAGTATACAAAATATATCAATTGAGATAGCAAATGAAATTATGATACCAATTGAAATAATGAAGTGAAAATAGTGTATAACTCATAACCTTCCACCCTT